>LQRL01089493.1:72651-90950 GCA_001703475.1 Hydroides elegans
CTTACGTCCGTATAGTGTAAGACGTGTTGCTTCGTCAAGATGTGAAGCATCTTTATCCTCAACATTACACTGTGGTATTGTCTTATCCTGAAGCACATATTTGGCTACTCGATAAGCTCTTTTTTGTGTTTCCGGTAGATCTTTGATGACATTGTTTTCAATCATTCCCGTGTCACATTCTTCACTTTTACTCAAGCTATACAATTCCCCTCTGTTTGCAAAATAATCTAGACGATGAGATAAAAGTTTGATTGCCTGTTGCGTAAGATACTTTGAGGGCGATCGAATTTTTCGAATGGGTACTAAATCCATGGTAACTCCAATAGATGATGTGTCAGAGGAGGGAGAGCAATATTCCAAAATAAAACACACGCCACCAATTTTTCCTAAATCTTTTACCCCATGAAGCTGCCATTGCGCCATACCTGCAAAGAGCTGATAGGCATGGAAAATTTCGAAAGTATATCCTTTGAACAACTCGTATAGCAATGGGTGGGATACCAATGGTGATAGCTTTGGCTTCAGTCTAGTATCTAGCAGTCTAGTATCTAGCTGATCTTCATTGTGTTCTTGAATTGGCTGATGGATATGCTTTTGAAATATTTGCATACTACTTACATTGATTTGTTGATTAACAACTTGTTGCGATTGTTCTAATAATATTTGCTTTGCCTCTTTATTCAGTTCTTGATTTTGCTGATGAATTTGATGATCTAAGATTTTGGAATCCTCATTCCTTTTTGAATCTAATGTGTCTGATAGTTTGTTCTCTGGAGCCTTGGGTGAAGTATTATCGATGTTGTTCAAATTGTTAGCTATAGACAGATACTGATCAACTTGGTCGCCATCAACTATGTCGTTCCATGATGGTTTGGAATCACATCTTTCATTTGTATCATTGCTTTTTGACCGGCTTATCTCTTGTTTCAGTTCCCGGTTATAGATTAAATGTATTTCAGATTCACAACGTTTCTCTCTTACTGAATGACTGTCTTTCATCAATCTATCTGTCAACATTTCATTTTTGAATACTACAACTGGTGGTTTAATAACACAGTCAATCTGTTTTTGATTCATGAGCTCATTCTTTTTATTCTCGCGTATCTTGGCATCATTTCCATCTCCTTTGAGATCCATTTCATTGTTTATTACAGAATGTTCTACTTGTTGTTCCGAGACACAATTATCTTTTTGTTGACTGTTATGTCCATTTTGCTCATCACGTTTTCTCATGTCATCTTGTTCGATTCCTTTATGACCCTGTTCATTGTCTATGATTCGATTATCCATTTGTTTTGAAACACAATCATTGGGCCGTTGATTCATTAGCCAAATTGTCTTATTACGTCCTCTCGTTGCTTCTTTGTCGATTCCGCTCTTATCCTGTGATCTGTTTATAACCGGATGATCCGATCGTTGTTTTGAGACACAATCATCTTGCCTGTTATTCATATGTTCATTAATTTCATCAAATTTTCTCATAATTTCTTTTGCTATTTCTAAATGTACTTTTTCATTGTTTATAATTCGATTATCCACTTGTTGTTTCGAAACACAATCATCTTGTTGTTCATTCACTTCCTCATGCATTTCATCCGGTTTTTCTATGGCAACTTTGTCGATTTCTGTACTTTCTGTTTCATCCTTTGTGTTTTCATAATCCACATGATGTTTTGAAATACAATCATCTTTTTGTTGATTCATGAGTTCATTTTTCTCATCAAGTTTTCTCATGGCTTCTTTGTCAATTCGTTTGTGATTATTTTTGTTGTATTTAATTTGCTTTTCTACTTTGTGTTGCGATACACAATCATCTTGTGTTTTCATGCGTTTCTTTTCCTCATCACGTCTTCTTATATCTTGTTTGTCAATTCCTTTCTCATCCATTTCATTGGATATTACTCGATCATTTGCTACTTTCGATGTACCATTTTGCTCATCAAGTTTCCTCATGTCATCTTGTTCGAATCCTTTATGACCCTGTTCATTGTCTATGATTCGATTATCCATTTGTTTTAAAACACAATCATCTGGCCGTTGATTCATAAGCCAAATTGTCTTATTAGGTCCTCTCGTTGCTTCTTTGTCGATTCCGTTCTTATCCTGTAACCTGTTTATAACCGGATGATCCGCTCGTTGTTTTGAGACACAATCATCCTGCTTGTTATTCATATGTCCATTAATTTCATCAAATTTTCTCATGACTTTCTTTGCTATTCCTATATGAACTTTTTCATTGTTTATAATTCGGTTACCCACTTTGTGTTTCGAAACACAATCATCTTGTTGTTTCGCAACACAATCATCTTTGTCGATTTCTGTACTGCCTCTTTCATCATTTGTGTTTTCATAATCCACATGATGTTTTGAAACGCAATCATCTTTTTGTTGATTCACGAGTTCATTTTTCTCATCAAGTCTTCTCAGGGTTTCTTTGTCAATTCGTTTGTGATTATTTCTGTTGTGTTTAATTTGCTTATCTATTTTGTGTTGCGATACACAATCATCTTGTGTTTTCATGCGTTTCTTTTCCTCATCACGTCTTCTTATATCTTGTTTGTCAATTCCTTTCTCATCCGTTCCATTGGATATTAATCGATCATTTGCTAGTTTCGATGAGACACAATCATTTCGCTCATTGATTTGCTCGATTTTTGCAAGTATTTTTATTGCATTTTTGTCCATTTCTTTGTTATCCGTCCCGTTTTGGTTTGCAAGATTATCAACTGACAGTCCCACTTCGCATTCAGCTTGTGTTTCATTCTTCCTTCTATTTTTCTCATCAAGTCGTTTAATCGTATCTATACCCATTTCTTCATCATTCAATTGATTCAATACTGAATCATTCTTAGAAAGTGTTGTCTTATTTTCTGTCTGCTGTTGCTGTTCAAGCTGTTGTTTTTGGAGCAATTTATCAATACCATCTTGTAATTTGTCTTTGGTATTAGAGACATTGCTACCGTTTTGATACAATTTGCAATCGAAATCACTGTCTCCTAATTCACTTGAGAGATTATGCGAGATATGCTCGCTGGATGTCCCGTCCAAGGAATCGGGTAACACCAACATATAATCCGATTCATGGGGTATTCCAGGTATTCCAACTTTGGTGTTCGATGCAATGCTCCCAGTTTTGCGCAATTTCGCATGCTTAAATACAGGATCTTCTCTGCTTAAAAAGTATCTTAATCGAGAAGCTATGGTATCCAATCCGTTATATATGTGTCTATATCTAGGGTTGGAAGCATCAACATGATATTTTGTATCTAACTGTTCCACAAGTCTGTCATCCCATTTCATTACTACATTAGAGCGATATTCACGTAGAAATTGAGACACATTATAAGTAGACTCTGGCCCGAGTTGTATAATCATATCCCGACATGTGTCCGGCAGCGAGAAACTATGAGCTGCCATTTTCACTTTAATCCGAATAAATGTATTAAAACAATTCAAGTTTTAGTCAGTTTAAACAGGAGTTTGTCAATATTTAAAACCAAACATGAATATTTTAGATTTTTTAGTTTTATAATCGAGAAGCTATGGTATCCAATCCGTTATATATATATGTGTTTATATCTAGGATTGGAAGCATCAACATGTACCTGTGCATCTATTCGCTCAACAAGTCTATCATCCATGTTCATCGATGCATTAGAATTGTATTCACGCTTAAATTGAGACACATTATGGGTGGGATGTGTCCCTAGGCACAATATTATATCCCGCCTTGTGTCATGTAGCGATAAAATATGAGCTGACATTGTTGCTTTTATACAAACAATATTATTTTTATATTAATGTCACTATTTGTATAATCATATCCCGATTTGTGTCAGGCAACGATGAACAATGAGCGGCGATTCTTTCTCAAATCCATTTTTTTTTGTTTTATTACATAAAAAACTGTTTTGATCCATTTTTATTGTCAGGCTGCCTCAAATGGTAGAATAATATAATTTTATTTTATTTCTCAGAATATTAGATCACAATATGACGCGCTTTGTTGAATATGTTCAGCTATTTGCTCAAAGATCTAATAAGCTGGATTTAACATTTCATTTGGTCATTCATTGTTAAAATGTGAGTTTATCACTCTTCTGAATCATATAACTTTATTTCAATTTTAGTGCATGCGGCATCACCAAAGTGCAATATTTTTTATTGTTTTGCTATTCTACTGTAACTTGTATGTTTTTTTTTTCATTTAGCAGAATATTTTTCTCTATAAATATTTTAATTAGATGAAAAACTGTACTAAATTGATGCATTCTCTAGATCAAGACATATTGTAATAATAAAAAGTAAAAAAAGTTTTAGTATAAGGTATAAATAATAGAATAGATGATAATAGATGTGAAACCAACAAATCCAAATCACGTCGAAATTCAAACAACTCTAACAGGCAAAACTAATGGTTAATTTTCTATTTTTTTTTTCATTTTGAGGATGTTATGGTCAACGTTTTAGTAGTTCATGTCTTGAAATGCTATTGAAAATAAGTTATATGATTTATAAGCACGGTTTAAACCCATTTACTCAATATACAAGACATTTGCAACTAAATCCAGTTATTAGATATTCGAATAAACAGCCAAATATTCACAGATGAGCAAACCGCTTTTTGATCGAGCTTTCTATATTTGTCAGTTCATTTCAGCAAAATAACTCCTCGCGAGCAAAATCTGAGTGATATTTAAAGGTTATAGGAGACTTATGGTTTAACTTCAATAGTATTTAATTATGTTATTTTTAAACTGTTAATAAAATAGATTGTATCCATTTGGTTTTAATTTTATCAAACGTTAAATTATTATGTCAAATATCAAAATCTAAATACATTGATTATTTTACTACTTATCAGGAGTTTCTTTAAACATGGCATATTACTCTATGCATTAACTCTGATTTGATATTCACCAACATTTATAAGTCACTTTAACCAGCAATCCATGGAAAAATGTTCTTATATGAATATATCATCGTTCATTTAATGACATAATAAACGGTTTGAGATATTGTATATTTATTTTATATTATTTGTTTTGATAGCTTCGATTTGTTACATCGATCTATAAGGAGCTATAAGGAACATGTTTGCAGCGTTAAAACACAGGTAAATTACCACTGTATGAGACACATTATAGAATTAGTACTATTGAATAGGTAAAGTACATTTATGTGATAGATAAAAATAGAAAAGGCAGGGATATCAAAATATGTTTACTGCGTAATATAAATTACAAAGTAATACAAAGTTTATTAGTCATATTTTGACTTCTACTGATTATTTTAAAGAATATGTTCAGCTTTGCCATGTGTCAAACGTGACTGAAAAAAACGTATATATATAACATGAGTCCAGCCTATATTTTCAAGGCACATGGGGCAAAACAATGATATAAAATTGTATCTAGAATAATCGGAGCTTATCTATTTCGTTTTTAAGGCTGTTAAAATTTGAAGGAATAATTCAAAGAAGAATGTGATCCGTTTTTGGAATTAAGAATACAAATCAAATTATTTGTGAATAAGCATCCAATAAAATACAACTGTGGTTATTTTTTATCATCATTGGGTAATAGCATCCGTATCATCATGCGTACATGGTTAAGTATAAATGTTAAATATAAAACAAATAAACTATTTAGATAGATTCAGTGTTTCAAATGCACAGGTAACTGCATTCTTGTTCCCTCACATATCAAAATGTTCATATAATAAATTAGATTTTCTTCATTTTAACTAGTGAAAATTTTAAGATAATTGGCAAAACTATATGAAAAACCCATTAAATTGTATATGAGAATATTATTACGATACTAACAAAGTAATCATCAAATCAATGCGTGGGTTTTTGATTGAATAGGTAAAGTACCTACATCTGGATTTATCAATAAATTTCCTCAATCACGTATACTAATGTCTGGTTGCACCCATCGTTTACAGCCTACATGTTCATGCACTCAGATCGCCTTCTGATGGCATTCTACTTGAGTGCTTTTGAACACCTTTTTAAATTGAACGAGTTGAGTTCAACTGTATTTAATTTTCTGTACATGTATATGACTTGGGTTATTTGTCATTATTTGACGGTGTGTTTGTTCAAAACCCTACATGGTAAATGTTTTATGTGATTCCTTGATAAATAAAAATCGATAATTTTATCCTCAATTATAAAATAATTCAATTCCTTATTTGTTAATAAAGCCTTTTCTTGTGGGATGTTTCATTTCTAGCAAACTTCTCTTTAAAACAACCTAGTCACAGTATATTTACTTTTGACGTCACATAATATCGTTCAGAAATTATGTTCTACCATGTTTCTGCATGATACAAAGTTTCGAACAATAGAACTGTTTATCAACACTAAAATAAATACATCCCCCAATAGATGCTATATTATAACATTTTCCAAATGAATTATTATTCCGTTTATGACTGTGAGTTCTTAAATTATGATCGACAATAATTATAAGTCTGTGACTAAAATGTTGTAAAAATAAGCTTATCCATGCAAATGCTGGTTAAAGCCTTCCAATATGATGAGCTTATTTCCGGGTTTACAGAGTAAGGCCGCGGTTACACTGCAGAAAAAAACAGCTTTTATTCACGCGACCTGTTTTTGGTCTTAAATTTCATAGCAAGATCGACGTGGAAACACGTAGTGTAACCATCTTTTTTTAAGCAGCTTCTTTCACTTCAGTGTAACCGCGGTCTGAAGAGTGTTCAACACATTCACTCCATAGGCTCTCTCTAAATATTTCTCACTAGTTATTAACAGAGCAGAATCCGATTTTGAGTAAAATAAAGTAATAATCGATGGTATCAACACTCCTTACGTCGATCATGATATAAATAAATCATTATATAGCAATTATGAATAATATTCAGAAATATTATTTTTTAGCGAGATGACGAAAAAAAAGTTGATGAGTTGCACCAAAATATTTGGCAAGTTGGTAAAGGCAATTTTGGTGAGTGTTTTTTTTTGGCAAATTGACAAGAACCTTTTATGAGCCACTATTACTAATCTCGTTGATAAATGACTCATGTTGTCGTTGCATCTTTGTCCATTTCTTTGCTATCCGTCAGATACCCTTTTACCTTGATTTATCACACGTATTTACTATACATGCGCGTTGACGCAAAACAGGCAAAAAAATGCCAGCAACCGGTTTTTACAAATATTTAGTAAACACGTCTCACTTCCGATTTACAGCGCGCAATTTATGTGTTAGAATTTCGAACACAGATTGGGGAATAGGAGAAAGCATGAAAGTGAAGAAATTCTGGGGGAAATAACACAAGGGGTTAGGAATTTCAAACTTGAATGTTTCTCTCTGTATTAAATCTTGAATGAACAAAATGTCAATGATGTCATTTGCATCTATATGAAATCATTAGCATCTATAGTTTCAGTCCTTATTAATCCCACTTAGTACAGAAAAATCCGAATATAAGTTGACTTCGTGTTTGCGTGTTTGCGCACTCACGATATGAATTCTGCGTGGACAAATTCTGAAATTTGCGTGCAGAGATATGTGCGTGTTTGCGTGTTTGCGGTTTTGCGTGTTTGCGGGTTTGTGTGTTTGCGGGTTTGCGTGTTTGCGTGTTTGCGCGTGTTATTCTTTTGTTGTTGTTATGTCAAGATTTATGATTGGTTGTTATGAATATATTTATGAACATATCAACTGACTTTATTAAATCAAAGGCCTGAGGGCGTATTTAGGTTTAATATAAATAACACATCATATGTTACATCCATATATCTTGTCAATAGATATATTTGGAATCACTGTGGTCATTTGAGCTCGGTTTATAAATAGCTTTGCTTGATTCGTTTAGGGGGGGGGTGTGTTGTGGATGGGAGCGTGAGATCATTCCTGTATATTTATAACATCTCATACGTTTCGCCTCCCGTATTTTTTCAATCGGTCTATTCAGAACCATTGAGCTAATAGGCTCTTCTTATGATCAAATAAGCATGGTATACTTAATTTTCCCGTTAAATATTTTGAACCATTTATTTGTCATCAAAATTCATACTCTTTAATGGAAGTAATTTTAGATACTTGTATAACAGTTCATATGTCATGTCCCATAAGAACATACATATATTTTATGACTGTAAAATATTTTTCAATCTAAAACAATGGATAAAAATAATTTAAGGTATGTTTTCATTAATTTTGATAATAGGTGACATGTAATGCCCATGAATCTTCAAGATTCTCGAAATTTCTGCAGTTGACCAGCCATCATGCTTCAAATAAATCACAGCTTCACGAAGCTCAAGTGATAATCGAGGCATTGTGAATGAATGATGATCAATATTGATAACACTCCTTTTATTCCCCTTCTGCGTGTTTGAGTGTTTGCGTGGACAAAATTGAGTTTTTGCGTGCAGAAAATTTCGTGTTTGCGTGCTGTAATTTGACTGTTTGCGTGCAACTGTCAAATTATAATCGGATTTTACTGTAATTGCCTGTTCTAATCGTATAAATAAGATTTTATTGACAAGTTCCCTCACCATATACATTCATTCGCGATTTAAAAGGTCCAGAGATGAGAAGAGATTTTTTTTTTCTAAATTAAACTGTGAATATATTATTGAGGACTTGAGGACATCGGACTTTATTTAAATAATCTCTCTAATTAATAATAATTTCTTAAGTTTATACAAAACTTTCATTTTGTTATGTTATAAAACAGCGAACTGAATATTAATTCATCGAAATGCAAATGAGATGCATTTGTTGGTATCATTATATACACCGTCTTTTTTTGGGTAAACATCGCCTTATTCAATTCTATGTAGTAAATGTTGAAATAAAAATATTATCAACAAATCGAAATGCGTTTTAAGTTTTTTACTAGTGCTTATAAGAATAAATCAAATCTATGAGTGCCTAAGAGGACATGGTCACATTAGAAGCGGCTGTCGAGCTTATATTTTTTCACAGCATGCTTACTTTTCAATTTATTCCCAAAAGCAAACACGGAATGCGTTTTGCTTTAAACAGCAAAATAATTGTTTTGGTAGCGTTTAGAGTTTCCCGTAAGGACTATACCGGAAATTAAGCTTGCTTTAAAATGCTCGACAAACACTTTACATATAGCCAGGGCCTTATGCTTTTTGTAATGTAAATTGTAAGTATGTGTCATTGATACTCATGAGTTCTTGGTGTAATATATTGCATTTATTGAATTACGATTGACACTTATCCCTCGTTCAATAATTTGTAAACCAAGAATCAAGGATTTTGACATATGAGTTAGGGGGAACATAGGGTTTTTCGTTGGAAATAACACCCTAAAAGATCAAAGGAAATGTATTGGATGACTTCACAATCATGATTTAATTCAATATACACTTGAGAATGGTATAGCATTCTTAACAATCAAATTTCAAATACTTTTTACAGCAAACGTTTCCCATTAACCTCGCTAATAAATAGAGCTTTACTTTTTCTGATGCAGTTCAGTAGTTGATAAAATATAAAACCTTTCAAAGATTTTTTTGCATTTTTTGTCAGTCAAACATATATGTAACTGTTTTTTTTCATGACATGTATATAATGACTTATACATTTTTGTGTAAATAGATCATGTTCATATTGATATGGTTGAATCCCAAGAGGTAAGAAGCCTACAGTAAATAACAATGCTATTATTGCTATGGAAATTTATCAATACAAAAAAAAAAAGAAAACAAAACATTATGATACTACAAAGATAAGCCCTATTTTTTTCTTGCGAAAAATATAAAGGTGTGGATCCAGCTAAAATCATGACATTCCATGATACTATATTGAGGGAGTGTATATTGAGTTCGTTTGTGATATAAAGAGTTCAACTGTTTCCTTTCTTCCCGTGTGTTATACTACTCAATAGAAAAATAAGATTATCCCCATATGACAAGCCCTTAATACAAGTTACATATAACATAAATGTATATACATGTACATTTACATGATTGACAATTAACTGCTTACATTATATCTACTGGATTATTGTAGGATTTTCTGGGGGTTTACTATATCCATACACATGTCATGCACCCATACTAATAAAACTTATTTGGCACGCCGCGTCAAAATGTTTATTTACTAAAATTACTATTATTACAAAACACCTAAACGATTGTCTATCAATTATGAATTTTAAGGATATATATTCACTATAGTGTTAAAGGTGTTGGTGATAATTTGTTAAATGAATATGAAACCATTTTAAACATAACAATGGTAAATATAATTAAACGAATAACTTCAATAAAACAAATGTTGTCCATGTGATTATGTAGGCTGTAATACTCAAATAAAATCAAGGATAAGCTTATGTGATAAAAATGGATATCTTATTGGATGCTATTTAGAAATAAATTATTGATTAAGGCTATGTTACAAAGCACAAATCTTCGACGCAAGTAGATAAATAAACAACACAAACGCAACACACCCAACACAGTCGCAACACAATGGCTGGCGTCGTCAAACTACAGCAAATGGTGGAATGCCCCCAATGTTCCAAAATCTACACCGATCCACATATTCTCAATTGTCAACACACACTGTGCCTTAAATGTATTGATGACGTCAAAACGGCGGAAACTGACGTCACGTGTCCAGTGTGTCACGTGACAAGCAAATTCGATGACGTCAAGCGGGATATAAACAAAGAACAGCTGTTGCTTGTGTGCAGTGCGGACGCGGATGGGGAGAATAAGGATGGATACGGTGATCATCATGTAAGTAGTATTTACATTGAAAAAAACAGTGCTTGTGGGGGAGGGGAGGCGTTGTTTTATGCGTGCCAACGTTCTTTTGAGGTTGATGACGTCGCAACGACATTGTTTTAGGTCTGCAAGGAAAAAGTTGTATGAAATAAACCTACATTGTGACCTGAATGAAAACAACCTCTTTATGTCACATCATGTTAGGGTTATTAATGATATGTACATGCATGTATATGGCAAACATCATGTAAGTAGATGAATCATTGACGTCCTCACTCACGTCCATTTTTCGGAACGTACTTTTACTTTACCATGTCGGGTGAACTTCCTTGATATGTTATTGGCAATGTCATTTCTGAAAACTATTCATCAAATGTGAGTTGTACAATGGTACCTCTTCTTAAGGGCACATCTTTTAATTTGCATTGTCATCAAAGCAACTTGCTTTTCATGTTAAAGACGAAAAGGGACGCCCGGGAAACGTTCAAAAAGACGTTTGGACGTGCTTATTGGGTAAAGCACATACAACAAACTCATAATTTGCCACCTGGACCCATATTCTCCGCTCCGCTATAACCTTAACCTTACATGTTTCACCACCCTTTTACATTGGTGTTAAGGGTAAGGTTAAGCTTAAGTGGAGCGGAGAATATGGGTCCTGTTTTACGTAATCCATTCGACAAAAACTATCTGTATCACGTCCTTTTTTCTACGTTACGTCGATCATATTGTATGGATCAACTCCTATAAAATAGGCATCCACATTTGTATGTTTAAGGCCTTGACAACATAAAAAGGCGATTTCTTAATTCAAGTTAAAATGTTTGAGTTTGCATGTCTGATTTGGAAATATTCAAGGAATAATCCTGTCCTTCTTTGGAAGAAGTCATTTGATCTTGTGTTTTACGACCATTTTCTTCCCTATTAAGGGCCTGGTCACACAGACAGATGGTTCGTCCCTTTAAAGCAACCTATGTTTTTATTATATATATTCATTGTAAGGAAAAAAACTTGAAGCCCTCTGGGTCATTTTCAGAAAAGAACATTGACATTTTTTGTTAACCAAGAAGCTCAAAGACACAATTCGTTTTCTAATCTAGTTTGAAGATGCCAATTCCGAAACTGAGGCTGACCAGCAGGACCAAGCTGACGGACCAAAATACGATCTGTGTGACAATGGAACCGTCCCCCCCCCCTTCTCCCTTGAATCATATTTTTTAGATATATTCATTGCGAGAAACTCGAAAGCGAACTTATATTATCAAAAGCGAAATGAGATTTAAGGTAGCATTTTGAGTTTACCAAAAGGAAATTGTGGACCACATTGTTGGTAGATAAAACAATGAAAAAATCTCGTTTATTCAGACCCTATTTTTTTCGTATACAGTTTGAAGAACCAGTTGAAGATGCCAATTCTGAAACCGAGGCTGATCAACAAAACGGAGGTGATGGCCCGAAATGCGAACTGTGCGACAATCGAATCGCATGGTTTTGTGCGCAATGTCAACAATGGTTCTGTAGTCAATGCAAGGTAAATTATTATATCAAACTATCATTCCAAAAACAAAAAAGGGTAAATTATCAATTTAATTTGCATTTGGAAATTAAGGATCGTTTTAATTGTGTATCATTTTCATGTTCAAAAACAACCGACCAACTTGTAAACACATTAATGTGACGTCATTGTGTTGAAACCATCGACCAAACATGCTTCATGGCACGGGTCCATCGCAGTGAATAAATTCACGTTACCTCTCTTATCCAATCATATATGCTCTGAGGGGGAAATAGACAACTTTTTTGCCGGTGTTACGGTCAGGAAACCCCCCCTGGTCAAATAAACCCGTGGGGTTTTCGTGACTGCATTCGCATGCGGGCAGGAAAACCTGCCTGGTCACAGAAACCCCTGCCATCTTATCTTTATCTGTTCAGCAAATATAAGAGCAATATTTTTGGCGACTAAATGCTTTAAATATTGCAAATAGAAATTCAATAACTCTGAAATTTTATTTAGATAATATTTATTACAATTATGTTTATAAAAGTAGAGTTGATAATTCTGAAGTCCCCATAACTAAATTAATTTGAGAAATCTAAATGTTATTTCATATCAACCATACGCTATTTTTATGAAAAAAAAATACATATGTAATAGCAATATTTTTAAGAATGGTAATAATACGTATGATTATAATAACCTTTATGCTCACTTAACTTGGATCACTGATAAAACTGGGGCTAATCCCTTTTTTGATCACCATGTTTTAAGGTTAATATTAAAGTCTGAATACTCTCTCAACTAAATCGACTTCATACATGGATTATAATTGTAATTGATACACAGATAGATGTTTAAAAAATATATTATTCTGACTGTTAATATTCAATGATTTGTTATGCTTTATACTATTTAATGTTTTATTTATTATGACCTAGTAGTTCATGACCGAACGATATGTGTATGAAAATTATATTTATTAAATACTTAAATACAACGAATATGTTGATTTAAATATGATTCTATTTCTTAGAGTAAGATGACGGTGCCAATATGATGAATTTTTTTTAATTTGAATAGGAATAGTTAAATTATATTCATCTCCCAAAATTATTTCCTTCTTTAATATTTTTCATTAAAATCTATCTCATCGTTTTATCTTTACCTCGGATAAGATAGTGCCTCTTAATACTTCAATAAACAAGATAAGACGATGGGGGTTTTCTAGCCCAGGGTGAACTTCATGTTTTTCTCGCTGGGCAGGAAAACCTGCACCGTGTCGTGATTATTGATAAAACTAAAAACCCCCCTCGAGAATGTGAGATTTTCATCATGTTTATAAAGCACACATAGCGAAAGGGGGGTTTTTAAGTAGGGCGGGCTTTTCTGACCGTAACACCGGGTGTAAATAAAGATGTTAATGGCGTATCTTAGATAGGATGTTTTTCTTATCTTACTTTAGAACTCAACCGTTCACATCATGAATAGAAATTTAAAAAATATATATACATATTCCCTTTAAATTAATTAAAAAATAAATAAATTAGTCTCATAAAAGACTATAGTATGGATGCATTCGAGAATGTTTCACAAAATTGTCAAATATACATATATTTATACACTTATACTTGAAACAAATTTTATTTTTAGGGTCGCCACGTGAAAACTACAGCAACCAAGTATCATAAACTAGAACATTTGAACAAAATTGCAAAGAAGCATAGAGCGAAGCTTGAAGTTCATTATTTTACTATCAAACGTGCTCATGAACGACTGACGAAATTCATAGGTAATCTAGTTTTGGTTGAACAATTATTTTATCTTATTTTTAAAGCAAAAAAAAAATAGTATATTGATCCTTTCATCATAATCATAAAATTTTCAAATGCATAGTTTTTTTTAGTGTATGTATATTCGATCAATCTATTTTTGTCATAGTGTAGGATGTGAAAGTAATAATATTGATATATATAATCATTGATATATAATTCTGAAATCACATTTCATCTTAAAAAATCGAGATAGTTCACGAACTGAGTAGATCACCTTATGAACCATTCAGCCTCTAAATTGATTTTTAATCCCACTAGTAAGAACTAAAGTATCAATACCTTATTGTTAATAATACTGATTTTAATAAACATAAAAAAATACATCAAAAATGATTTTAGCAGGAAACGTAGACGGAGAAATATTGAGCACAGAAACCAGTTTGGGAGCAGCTATGTTCTGTAGAAATGTTTTTTTTATTTATTTTTTTTTTGTAAAATTATTCTCACGTTTATATATCAAAACTTTGAAATCCATATTTTCAAATTTAGTTTTAATGAAATTCTCAGGAAATGTAGACGGAGAACTGTTGAATGCTGAAATCAGTTTTGGAGCAGCTATGCTATGTAGAAATGTTTTTTTGTGTGCTTTTTTTGTTGTAACATCATTATCACGTTTATATATCGGAACTTTGAAATCCATATGTTCAAATTTAGTTTAAATGAAATTCTCAGGAAATGTTGACGGAGAGCTGTTAAACGCTGAAACAAGTTTGGGTGCAGCCATTTTCACAACGAAAGAAATGCGAACTGAATGGATCAACCGGATCAATCATTATTTCGACACTCTGGATGCCAAAATAGCCGAGTTTGCAAATAGTAAGTATGCATATGAATAATAAGAACAAGTTTATATGAACGAAACAATATGCTAGAACCGAATGATAAAACTATATATTTCACTGTTTTTTTTTTTAAATGCAAAGTTTGGAACGAATAGATACAACTTTATGCGATGTTGGTATTATCGATTATTATTAAGTGCATTTTAAAAATTCCAATTATTTGAATATAGCACGACTACTAGACCTCAAACGACTTCGAGACCGTCTTGAAGGATTGCAAACGGATGTAGCGAAGAAATCTGTGTATTTTCGTAACGAAATAACTTATCTTTATAAAACCTTTAAAATGTGTTCCATAGTCCTATCAATTAATCAATCAAAAATCAATCTACTTAGCCGCTGAACTACGCTCTTTCCTTGTTAAACATAACAATTTACGTAGATTTTGATTTTCTTCTACATTTATTTCTCATTTCGTTCGAACATAGCACGACTGTTAGACCTCAAACGACTTCGCGACCGTCTTGAAGGTTTGCAAACAGATTTAGCGAAGGAAATTGTGTATTCGAGCGATTTCGTAACGCAATAACTTGTCTTTATATAACCAGGAAAATATTTCCCATAGTCCTATCAAGATATTATTTCAAAAAGCAACCTGCTTTTTCGCCGTTGGACTACGCTCTTTCGTTGTCAAATGTTTCATTTTACGATGATTTCTTTTCTGTATTTGTGTCTTATTTCGTTTGAACATAGCACGACTGCTAGACCTCAAACGCCTTCGCGATCGCCTCGAAGGTTTGCAAACGGACTTAGCGAAGAAAACAGTTTATTTGAGCGATTTCATGACGCAATACGCACCAGTGATCATAAGCTCAGGCAACGAGGTGTGCAGGGATATGGCCAATTATATAACGGATACACAGGTGAGGAACTATGCGACAATAATCGGTGGTTACGTGGATTATATAAAGTTGCTTTTCGGGTGAGCAGAAGAGATTAACTGATTTTCTTTTATACAAACGTCGCTTTAGGTTTCTCGCGCATAATTTGTGTTTTGAACTGTAGTAGTAGGTAGAATCTCAATAAACTGGCCATACTGTAACTAATTTCTTCATTTTAGTTTCAAGCTTATACTTAGTGAACTGCATTAGAAGCCCGTTATTGGTTAAAAATATCACAATAAATGAAACGATGTTTCGATAATGCTCGGTCAGTAAAAACAAATGCGTTTAGAATTCAATTGCCGTATTTCTCCGATAGGGATTTATTCATATTTTCAACCGCCAGGTTGCACGTAGAGACTCATTTACCTTTAATATATAAACGATTGATCTGTAAATACCTACCGTAACACCATACACTTTTTTTATAATGAATTAGGTTATGAATAGTTTTATGTGATATATATTCATTCCAGATCCCGTCCATCGAAATCAAACCGTTCAATGTCAAGGTGACAAAGGGGAAACCGTTTGACGGGCGTCAAATCGCAACAGCTGAAATGTATGGAGCACATACGGTGGTGGCTGTACCAATGGTAAGCATACACTGTATACATACTTAAGTGTAATCGCTAATAAACTTTATTTAGAGACACGTCCACGCAAAAGTCTATGAAACGCATATTTTTCTTACGTATTTAATGAGAATGTTTAAATAAGTATATATATGTTTTATTTCTCTCTTGCAATTGTTAGGCTCCGGATACGTACAACAACCATAAACAGGATTTCAAAATAGGATCAAGAAAATCGAAAGCGATCGAACAATTCCCGAAGCAATTTCAGGTATAGTGTGTTTAAAATATGATTTTATTTCTACCCGTGAACTCTTCGTTTAAGGTATTTAAGTATATTGAATCCGATCCAAAGTCAATCAAATGAACCGAAAAATATTCTCTGTTTTCATTGCATTGTGCAAACTAAACATTGTTAAATAAAGCGATTTAAGAGCCTGGCAAAAGTGGTGTGTCTATATACTCCACATTGAAGCCTAAAGAATCATTACCTAAACGTTCATTGCGTTGTAAGATGCGAGTCGCGTTTTGGGTTTATCATTAGAAAGACTTTGGAAGACAGGATTTGTTAGAAAAAAGCCAAGAGCAAACTTCCAATATGGCCAGGGCCGTAAAGAAAGAATATCTTGCCACGCCAGACCAAAAGAGTCTTTGAATTTTTAAAATCTTGAAATTCACCGTGTTTTTTAGACAACTCCAAGGAAGGCAGATGAGTCATTCGGAAGTCAAGGATCTGTCAGTCAAAATACTCCAAGACGTACACCAGTAAGATCTAGCAAATCATTTTCAAAACATGTATGTCGGTGTCATAGTGTTCTTGAGTAGGTTCACTTGTTTGGCCACGTTAATGCATTCCCTTCTGGACAAGACAAAAAACCTCCGTTTCTGAGTTCCCCATAAGGAATGCATGAATTTGGCAAAAAAGTCAATTTTAAAACGCAAATGTAACCGCCACCTAAAACCGCCTATGTTCAAGTAGCTTTTATTTGTATATGTGTGCTTAAATGAATATTATTGAATGCATGAACAATATATTTGGATAGGTTCCGAAAGGGAAAGCGAGAAAAACTCCAGTAAACAGGACCATGGCCATTTTGGTGAGACCTGATAAAAAATAATTTATGTAAAACTACCTTTATTAAAAATGTATGAAAATATTGTTTTTCGTTGCATATGTATAAAATCTATTTGGTAAAAGTGTGTTTAAACAACCTCAAAAAAGACACAAGAGAAAAAAAAAACATTTAAATTATCAAAAGCAATACATTGCTTATTAGTTCAAGGTAATAAGAATAAAAATAAATCTTATAGTTGTCAGTATTATATCAATTTATGTAAGTTATGCATTGATATATAACGATTCCTTCTGCTTTCACGTACATCCAATTTTTATCAGTTTGTCCTCTCATACAGTCATGTTTCTACTTGCCGAAGAAATAAGTATATTTCATTTCATTTTTAAAACCAGCTAGCTAGATAAATGCTAGAATTCCTTAAGCGAGCGGGACCAACTCTTAACAATCAAAATCTACAGTTAATCATTTTAAAACACTGACCCTCGCCATTATAGATACCTGCATGCAGACGCAGATCCAGAAAATATTGAACCTGTTGGCGCCACCAGTATAAAATTTCAGACCGAACCTGGGGTTGCCGATTTATTATTTATTGTTTTGTATTATACAAGGGTGAACAGGAGTGCGCAGGTTGCGTCTCCTCTAAATCAACGCCTGTGCATGGAATATTTTCAAACCATATGATTTCTTTCATTCTCATTATCAGAGCAATGCGGCAAGCGAGCGCGACAAGCCTCATCCTATCACAAACAATAAAGCCGACGCTATGTTGCAATTCACGAAGTCTCGTTTGCGACGAGACGGGGAAGTGATTTTGACGGGAAAACTCGATTACATCCATATCTATTCAATCG
>LQRL01089496.1:3987-19009 GCA_001703475.1 Hydroides elegans
TCACTCTCAATTTCAATCTGAATGTTTAAACACGTTAAATGAATTATATCCAATCTTTTTATATGTTTTTCATTTCGCAACGTACTGTAATCCTTAAATTTTTTATGTATCATTCAGTTTACTTAGATAGTCGGCAACTGCTCTTGATATCCTTCCAACGACACAATAAAAGAGTCTGAAGAAATAGCCATACGAACATAAGTTTATATATTCCAAATATACCACGCAACCGTTATATAATTATATCTCCCATCTATGAGAAATACATCTCAATTATTATCTCGCTATCTATTTACAAACAGATGCGTGTTCTGGAGCCAAAGGATATCTCATAATGACGTCATTTACTAAATTTACGGAACCGGGAAGACCAATCCTGCGATGGCTTAACCAAACATACGCGTTATGGCCAAATTTATTGCCACAAAATCTAAGAATATATACGGAAAGCATCGCAGAAAAAAAAAGCTACGTCGAAAGCTGTTTGCGATTACGTTCAATATAGTCGTTTGATAAACGGAATGCATAACTGTACTTTTAGAGACACCGATAACGTCCTTTAAAATGGCTGGCTATATAGATTATATTGAATAACAACGTCCATGTGCCGAGTTACCATGTTAAGTAATTCCGAGTAAGCAAATAATATGAAAATTCTAATTGCAATCAGAATCAAGATTGTATTTGCCATCGATTACAATTGCTACTCGGAAGTAGAAATTCAACTCAAAGCATCATTGATACGCTGATTTTCCTTAACTAAGATCCAACAAAATGCTAGATTAGTGATTAGTTTGTTTGTAACACAGATAATGCATTACGAAAACAGAACAAAACATTGCAGATGCACAATTTATGATCTGGCATATACATTGTACTCCTCCATCTGACTTGATTATTTTTGCATAAAGAAAACATACGAAGCAATATGCATGTAATGGTCAGTCTTAGAAAACAACCATCATATAACAAGGAAAGATATATTCAATGTTGTACGTTGTTTTCCTTTAACCTTGTCTAAATATAGCATTAATTTATTTTTTAAATGTATTTTAAATTTGTATTTGCTACTTTCCAAATATTGCGATTTTTCGTTATGTCGCCGATTTCTTTATTTAAGCTCGAAATATCACTAGTCAATATTTGTCTGACAATATAAACTTCCTTACTGATTTTCTTTTAACAAAACAAAACAACTTTTTCTTGAACTCAAATTTTCACAAATCCAATTATATTGTTTATTTTTTTCCTACCAATGCAAACTTCCTTTAAACCCTATAAGAAGCCAAAAAGCGATTACTCGGTCATTAGTCCGTTCGAGCGATTGGCCTAATAGCCTCACTGTGGAGTTGCACTTTCGTACTCATCCAAAAGCAATTAATTACCCCGCTATGCGAGCTAAGGGATAAATTGCCTTGATATATACATCATTCTATTGTAGAGGTCGATCATCTCGATTGAATAACATATATAACAAGGGATCCGTACATAAACTATATCACAATTTATGCTTAACATACACGGAACTGCTATATTTGATCAAACTTTTACATGTTATTATTGCCTCTGATTCCAATAAACTGTTAAATCATCAGTATGCGCAACATATGGGATGCTCGCAAAACAGTTAATGTTTATTGGCCTTATTTGGATATGTTTTGGAAATGACCGCCTAGATATGCCGATATTGGTTTATTGTTTGTGTTTTGAAATTCGTTAGATAGAATTCTATCTTGTTTCATTCGCTGAAAAATACATTCGATGGTCCAATAACAAAAGTTTTGCCTTGTTTGTCATTCCATTGGCTCTCATTCTTGCTTTTCCGAATATCTACAACCTCCCTCTCGAAGTATGTTATATTATCAACTCACATTAAAGTGACAAATGTATTGAATAAATTACAGTTATTTTTGAAGTCGTAATATGACCCGAGGCATTTGGGACAATCAAATTTAGGTTTATATATAATGAAATTTGATAACCGAAGGGACAGTTTTCGTTAGTTGTCGCGTTTGATCCGGCATCCAAAGTACAATAATAAACAAGTGAATCTAAAACATGTAAATGTATATTTCCGACCATGTGATAAGCGACCTTGTTTGAACTAAATGAAATATCTGAGTAACACAACGCATCGTTTTGCACACATCCCACTAGTTTTTCCTATTATCATTATGCTGAAACCCGAAGAGTTCTGGATACCCTTGCATAAAGATACGAAATACCAAATGAAAAGTTTAAGGATATATGATTAGCTTATGTGTATCTTAGTAATCATAGCATATTAATTATGCAGTAAAAGATAGTTATTTGGAATTTATTTGTGTTGTATGTTTTGAGGGAAACAAAAAAAAAAACATATTCATTTACTAAATATTGTTTTGCAAATGTTTTGCATAACTCTTTAATCGTCTCGTTAAGTGTTACTTATTCATAAATTTTGATGGAGCAGTTGGTAAAAACACATTTCAAACTTTTCTTCAGAAATTGTCTGACAATCCTACAATCCTGTTCTGTGCTGGCCATTGCCCCATACACAAGTAAAAGTTCCCATTGTGGTTAATATTAAAAAGGGGGCGGTTATTTTGTATTATCGCCCACCAGATCAACAATATTCATCTATGGACCACTCCCCTTTGCCACAATTGTACCACGGCACTCCCACCGAAAATGAGGGCCATGGACGGCTTATCAAAATAATTATCTGCCACTTGGCAGCAATGGGGGCAAATCGAGAAAATTCGAAAATCGAATCGAACGTTTATCGGGACAATGATGTGATCGGAAAAATTGGTGGATCGAAAGGCCGCGATTTTCTAACGCAAGCCATGCGAAGTTAATCGATATAAGGCAATAATTGAATGGACCATGAGGAAGACATGGTGATGTAAAAATGCCAAAGGTCATAAGAAGAGCAAAGACCCATCTTGACACGTTTTTCGATGATCAAAACGTGTTAAATAGCTTTATACTGCAAATTCCAAAAACCGCAATTCTTTGACAGCCAAAAATGTGTAAATTTCTATTGTTCTCGATTGAAGGGAAGGTACAGGCCGATGATACTTCTGAACTACGCACCTCCGCATGATTCGCCAACTGTGGAGTTTTGAATTCATTTTCGTAATGAAAAGCTTCAGATATGCAAAATGCATTGAACCAATCCCGTTTTGCAGCTAGAACATATTCATCCTTAATATCGAAATCCTACCCGGCCAAAAAAAAAAAATCGCGATTTTCCCCCTGCCTTAGAGCCAAAAGGCGCTATGATCTTGAGTGGCACACAGAAACACTTAAGCGGGTATCTCAAGGTTTGCCCACTAATGGTTTTCTTTTCTTCTCCTAAGTGATACTTTCTCTTCTTTGTATCCTCGGGGTCCCTTGCTTCTATACTTTGCAGTTTGGGTCATTCCCTGGGTTAAGTGAGATGGACTATGTATCATGTTTGCTGCGATGTATCTCTTGGCTCTAGACATTTTTGTTGTCCTTATAGTTTGATATATCATGCAGTATCATGTATATATTATCAATATAATAAAATATATTAAATTGAATTTTAATAATACAAGATATAACTCAAATCGCTATTTGAAACGTTAATCGTAGCCGATTATTGGTGAGTGATAAAATACTACTGTATAAATCATTGACATTAAAGCTGTTTGAAAAAGCTGTTCGTACTCCAACGATACTGCGGTGTTCGCAGCGCATCCCATCTAAACTCCTTGTGCATGATGCCACCGTATATTTCTGTCACTATAAAAGCTCCATGCGTAAAACCTGTCACCATAAACAAGGATTTAACCAATGGTGATATGGGACGAATTAATTTAACACCATGGAATGTATCAAGTCAATTGCTTTTAGCGCGATCATGCATCATACAGTGCCATATCTGTTTGGAATAAAAAATACAACCGGGAAACAACAATGAAGGTTGCGTGGCGAAATCGAAGGATTGTTCTAATATATCAGTCATCATACATGTACATAGCAAATATTAAACATTTTCAAGTTTATGAAAAAAGTTCACCATTTCTCATAAAGTCAGTCTATGTAGATAGTCCTATTCGTCCAAACAAGAAAGAAAAGGATTGCATAAATGTAATTAGATAACCAGTTTATAACAAACATATTTCTTTAGTCAATATATATATCTTCGTTTGGCTGAGCTTTCTACTCGTTATTTCATTTTCGTAACAGCTGACATGTCGTTACTCTTAAATTTGGGAATTCGCCACATCAATTATTTATGGAATTTTTCTTTCTGTAGTTATTTTTATTACTTAGACGATTAGGAATACAAAATAAATTACATATCCCATAGAATATGATATAGATACCACACATCTCTTAATTTCAACTGGAGGGTCTGTATTCATCAAATTATCAAATCTAACGTTTAAAGTCAGTTCTACAATTAATTATTCTGATGGACCTTATTTTAATGCGCTTGTTCAATATGGTTTGAATGAGACCTTGAACATAGTAGAATTATTCAGGTACATTATGGAAGGCGCACATTCAATACACCAAAACAGTCCAGGATGTCGGGATCAGGACAACTCACTCAAAAACCAACCCACCCAAATTTAAATTGGTCAAATCACCCAAGTTCTTGGACAACACACCCAAGTTTTTGGTCAACTCACCCAAATATTTGTTTTCACATAATATGACAAACATAATAAGTATTTTTTTTATTAATTGGGTTTTGTTATACTATACGACTATGCAAGAAGATATTTTTACATCAAGGTTATAGTTTTTATTTTAGGAGGACCATTTTTCGGCAGTAGACCTAACGCGTCTCAGCAAAATAGAACTTTAAATTCGTTGTTTGCTGCTCAAATATCTTAGTAAAATATTTAATTAAGGTCCTGAAGAAGGCAACCACCCTTGCTGAAACGCGTAGACCAATAAAATAAAATAAAAATGAACTAATAAATTGACTTTTTGTTGTGTTCCACCAGTCTATATTACTTATAAAATATTTGTGATAAATCCAAATGCATATCCTAACTACTACTAGTAGAAAAAAATGTTTCCGAAAGTTATCTCATAATTTTCAAAATTTGGTGAGTTGTCCAAAAACTTTTGTGAGTTGACTTAAAAACTTGGGTGAGTTGACCAAAATATTTGGTTGAGTTGGTCACAACTTAGGTGAGTTGGTTTTTTGGTGAGTTGGCTTTTGGGTGAGTTGGCTTTCGGGTGGGTTGGCTTTTTGGTGGACAACTCAAAAACCAACTCACCCAAGTGGTGACCAACTTACAAAAATATTTTGGTCAACTCATCCTACTTTTTTGGACAACTCACTCAAGTTTTTGGACGATTCGCCCAAGTTTTTGGACAACTCAACCCAAAAGTAATACACCAGACATTCATGAACTTTTACATTGCTAATTAATGCATTTCGATTGATCACAATTATATTTCTTAAGTTATTGTACAGCAATCAGTGCAATTGAGGTGTCTCCTGAGCTGCGACGCTTCACTTAGCCTAAACGTTCCATTGAAAATAGACTATTCAATCTCCATGTAAACTTGGATGTTAAGATATTAATTTAATACTCGTATAATTGAAGGGCACCCCACGACACATTTTTCAAAAAGTTGTTCAATAACCTAAAAACAGCATAACAAGTATAAAAAACAGTAAAACAATGGTTTTTGAAAAATATAATTTTGCAAAAATGTGTTCATTTATTCCAAGTCAGCTGGGCTGTTCCTCCATTTCTAGCCAGCTTGGAACAGAAAAGGAACACCTTTTGCGAAAATAGAAAAGATGAATATAACTAAATTACCTATCATATATTGTAAATAACAGTATATCATACAATTTCAAGCAGGTTTAATCAATTTTTAAATTATAAATGAGAATATTTATTACAACAATGAGGAAATTGTCCAAAAAGGTGTTCCTCAATCTGCTAAAATCTCCAAGCTAGAATGAATTTCCTCAAAATTTCCAAGCCAGCTGGAATTTGGTGGGGAACAGCTTTTTTGGGGAACAGCTCGTGAGGTGCTCTTCATAATTATATATCAATGCCCAACGAATAAAGGAAACATACAAATTTGTCATATTTTATGAAAAGTATTAGGTGAATTGTTCAAAATATTGGATGAGTTGTTCATAATAATTGGGTGAGTTGACCAAAATTTGATTGAGTTGTCCAAGAATTTGGATGCGTTGACCAATTTTTATTTGGGCGAGTTGACTTTTGGGCGAGTTTTGCTGACACAAACAGTCATTATATAATTTGGTTTAATATAGATTCGGCAAAATACTATTCACGAATAACAAATAAAATCATATCTGCCTAGCCACTGTAACCTCTGCGAGATAATCCAGATGGAGGCAACTCGACACAGATCTTGACAGGAAATTTGATACATAATTCGCTCGGATCGTAGAACGAATTTGTCAATCATGGATCAACAGAAAAAAAACGTTTTATGAAATAGAATGCATAAGAAGTAATATTTTACCATAGCTGGACCCCGTGACGTAAGCATCCTCCGAGACGCAAACTGCGTTCCGTGATTTCGTAGAGAAAACGCAACGCTATCCTTTCGTAATACGGCCATCCTTTGTTTTATGTGCTAATGCGAACTGTTCTGTTATAATTTGATCTAATGTTTTTTTCTCTCATTTGATAGAATTCTAGCTTAAAGCTAGTGATTTGTGCAATTACTGCTCAAAGTCAATTAGATTTGAATTGTTCAACATTAAATTCAAGTGCGATTTGTGCATTTAATCCTGTATATCATTGTCCCTTATTATATAAGTTTCATTTATATGATTTGAAATTAATTTGAAATTATGCAACGTAGATTCTTCTGAAGATGCATTCCTGTAGTCTATGGAAGCTTCACTTTCACTGAGATAACCCCAGTGGGCTTCTACACTGGATGCATGTTATTCTAACTGTGAAAACATATCAGAACTGGACAAACACACATAAAACAACACCCAAAAATGTTGAACATATATTGATAAGGATGGGCACTATAAGTCGGTGCTATATTGGCTACTTAATCAGTTAATTAGCCCGATAACGCTGGTTCACTTTTGGGCTTCCGCTGCCTTCCCAGTTATTGCATGTGGTAAGTGGCAGCAACAAGACTCAAAGAAGCTTGTGACAGTACGCAACAAAGGTAAGTTTGGACAATAACGCGAGACGTGACGTGTTCAATCCTTTTTTTATGGTCTATGATATGAATGTTCAATTATGGAGTGAATATTGTAAGGTTTTGATCATTGGTAATTTAAAGTGCACAAATCCTAAAAGGTCCCGCAACATATATCCAGCAATTAGGACTTCATAATTGCACAAATAAAGATTCCGATTTCCCAAACTCCATTTTTTACACACACTTTATACTCTTATCATATGCTGATAAACATGCTATCATTTTGGACAAAACGTGCTTTACTTACCTGGTTATATATCTAGTGTTCTTTAGGTTTATCGTTATCGAAATGAAACGCTACCCATTTAGCATGACAGTGCCAGGCACCATGTACTTACCTAAAACAGAAAAAAATATATGCATATTAAAACAACTCACAGTCTTCTTATCAAAAATTAGATACAATTGATTTTGTTGAAATGTGACTTTATGCAGATGTCCATCTAATTATGAGGCTTATACGAATCACATCAAATTTTGTCACATGTAGAACGCTGTTATATTGCCAAAAGCAATGCACCAGCTAGAGCTCTGTATATCATTATTTATCACATGAGTAACATTTGGCAACATATATTATAAACTATGTTCATACATTTCATACATATATGATATAAAAATAAGCTAGTCTGATAAAAAAATTCCTTACAGATTATTACTTACTTTGGTTAAAACGCTGAAATTTATATTCATTAAAGGACACGATTTTGATGGAAGCCTATCATTGTATAAGATACTTGATATTATATAAATATACAAGCAATTTCCTTTAATTTTCAGTGCAGTTTTGTTTTTGAAAATATAATTTCTAAACAGTTCTATTCATCGACCGTTTTTAATAGTTAAATGAGATGTCTTTATTCATACAGACACTGAAGAAACTGAAATGCGTTTTATTGCTTGCAATTACCGGGATAGCGACATACATGCTATTGACAAATATAGCCTTTCGGATAAAATTAGAATTCGATCTCATACCAGCGTTTAATAATACTGCCGCATACAATGGACAAAGACGTCTGTTACGAAACGCTTTGCTATCGAGTGATATGATTTATATTCCAAAGGAACAACAATCTGATATGAAACATGCCGAGCATAATCCGAAACCCAAGGATCAGATATCTTTTCAACCAAGTCAAAATCAGAGAACATTTTTGCAAATGAAGGATGATCGACCAACACATTGTAAAATCCATGATTTCAACCAAAGCATGCATAACCTTGAAATGATTGACTGTGTTCCTACAAGTACCGAACCAACGTTTAAGATTTGCATCTATCCGGATTCCGTCGATCAAATCATATCCCGTTCGATTCTTCGCAACGGCGCATGGGAACGAGACATCTCGGATACAATAATGAAATATATGGCAAACTACCCTAACGCCGGTTTCATTGATATTGGCGCCAATTTAGGAGCGCATAGTTTACGCGTTGCTAAGACCGGACGTCACGTGATAGCTGCTGAGCCAATGCGTGGTCATGTGATGCATTTGCATAAATCTGTCAATATTAATAATCTAACAACGAAATACCAGTTGGTTGCAAATGCCGTATCGGATAAGCGTGAATCAGTGATGTTGTACAATGCATGGCGAAATCTAGGTGGAAATACATTGGATAAATCGCTGTCGCCAGGAAATCTTAGAACGGAAGAAGTGAACACAATTCATATGAATGATCTTCTCGATTTGGATATACCATTTCACGAGGCCGTTATGAAAATAGATATCGAGGGATCAGAGCATAGGGCCTTTGTCCGCGCGGATAAGCTGTTTACTCATTTGGATATTCGTGTGATTTTTATGGAATGGATGAATATGAAGCGATTGCTTGGATTTCAATCTGGACATGATGATGATAGGTTTCGTATTCATCAGATGGTTGATTTTCTGAAAGGACATGGATTCAAGGCTATATCATTTGGTGATGATCAACATGAGATTTTGAATAACACGAATATTGCCAATTGGCCTGGAAACGTAATTTGGATAAAGTGATCGGTAGCATTATATTCGATTCATTTTTTTTAAAATAAAATTCATAATATATTGATATTTGGTTCATTCACTATACCATTAGGAGCATTTAGGAATTTTTAAGAAATAATCAATGTTATAAAAAAAGTATAGCATTATGTTTATTTCTATCTTTTTCGTAGTTTGCTTTCCATCACTTTAAATTTCATGAAACTAAAACGGGTCTTAAAAAGGTTTATAGTCAATTAAGAAACTAACAAAACCTTGACTGAACCAAAACCCAAGACTTATTAAACGTTGGCATTCTAATTCCCAAAACATCTTATCACATCTTTGCAGAAAACACGATAAGCAGGTCTTTATAGTGTTGTCAAGTGTTTCCATCTTTTATTTTAACAAGACCATCGTCGCATAATCCGATATAAGGGATAACAGTTGCTGTAATGGTTCAAAAGTAGACAACGTCGCAAAGACGTTGTCAATTGACTGCATACGTCGGACGTAATCTAACGTTATTATTGCAACAACTTAATCCCGATTGTAGTCTGGCCGGAGACACCATTCCGTGTGCATTACTTGTTAATTCTTGAAACCATACATTTTCTAAATCGTCTTGGGGCCCTTTTAAATAAAAACGATGTTGGCATTTTTTATTCTTAATGTTGACATCGTGAAATTACGATGGCCGAAAAGCGTATTTAACACATTTAGAAATATATGTTTGGCGAAAAAACTTAATTGAAACACATTTTTCAGCAATATATTAAAACAAAATCGATACGTATGACAGCCAAAAACAATTGCTTATCATCTATTACTTCAAATTCACTTTCAAAATGTTACGAGGGCCTAAAAGTAACAAATTTATCAAAATTTCGAACTAAAACAATTTGTATTGTAATTGAGATTTACAATTGGCTATTATTAACTATATTACCAGGTTTTGCACTGTACTCAATCATTAAAATGGTATCCACTCGTTCTCGTGTTTACAATCGGTCACAACATAACTTGTGCGATGAAAATCTTCCATATAAACATGATTTATATCAGTTTATACAGTAATTCGCTACTCAAACAGAGGAATTTCTATGTTGTTGTTATTTTTTTTAACGCGAGAACCATTGAATGCATTTATTACTTCATTTATTAACCGTTCAAAAAAAATACGATGGCCGAAAAGTAATAAATGTATCAAAACTTCGAACTATAAAATTGGTATTGTTATCGAGATTTACAATTGGCTCTTATTAATTATATAACCAGTTTTTGCACCTAACTCCATCATTAAGATGCTTTACACTTATTCTTGTTTTATAATCGGTCACAACATAACTAATCTGATGTAAAATTCCCACATAAAACACGATTTCTATCAATTTATACAGTAATTTGCTACTCAAACAGAGGCATTGAATGCTATGTTTATAGCGTGAGAACCGTTGAAATCCTAGATTATAATTACTGATTTTAAAATACAACGATTGTCAAGATATATTAATAAATCTAGTTTATTTTGCATCATTATGAACTTATAATGAATTTATCATATATGTAAACCAATTTATATACACACACCGCATAGATAACATTAACATTGCTTTATAGAATAGATTTTTTTTATACAATTACGTTGTCGGCTAAATAAGGCTCGACAAAGAATTATTTAAGACACCGATAACCCATTATTAACGTGTCTTTCATAAACGCCTTGTCAACCGAAGTCACAATTGCATTGAAATTTCAATTTCTTGGATCTTAAGTGATTTATAAGATATGGTCTAATATCGTATTTTACTTTAACAATGAAACCATATTCAAAAATTATTACAATCTCAACATATCATAGACTAACTTTAAATAATCTTAACGGTATATTATATGTAATTGCGATAGGTGAAAAATTGTAGCATTAAGTCCATTGACATACCTCCCATTTTCGACATTAATTGATAAAAGTTAATATCTACGTCCACATTGGCTATTATCTCTGGCTAGATATGGTTAATTTACCATCCCAACCTTTTTTGATCTCATGATCACTGTATAATAACTGTGATTGATGATGAAATACTGCTTTGAGTGAGCATATTAAGTAATTGCTTTCGGATGAAATGGAAACGACGAGAGCAATAAGATTCCGCAAAGATTTGGCTGAGATATAACAGTGACAGAATTATGTCTATTTTGAATTTCGATTTTTAAAACAATTCATTTTAGAGAATCGTGAGAATTTCAAACACGACATATCCTCAAAACTTTTAGTTTTGTCATCTTAAAAGTTCTAATTTAATTATATATATGGATACTATAACATGTGATGAAAAAAATACATGTGACATGTAATAACAAACAAGATTCAGCAATTATAAACAATTTTGACTGTCTTATTAACAAACCAAATGTATAATTATTCAACATATTTAGAGAGACATAAAGCCAATGTCGGTGTGATAGGATGTGAGTGTAATAATATTTATTGATAAGTAAGATCTACCGTAATGTTCTCTGCATAACCCATGAAATATAAACGGATTTAACATACACAACCAAAGGTGCGGATTATGAATAGGTGGTGGTTACTCAACGCAAAGAACGGTACTTCCATATGCATTTTGCATTTATTTAAGTCTTTAACTGTCAAATTACATTCACATTCAATCTAGTCCATCGAACTCGATTTAATATCATGCCATTTGTCATATTTTGCGCTAAAATATTACTTATTATTTTGTGTCCATCCTTGAATATATACAGTAATACTATTTCAGGAACATTATTTCATTTAAATGAGTTTTACATCTTTCGGCCATCGTATTTTATTTGGAATATATATTTGAAAATAACATTAAATTTCAAATCTGCGATGATGTATATAGAGTTTTTTTTTATAGCTAGTGGATTTCTTTAAACAATTTACCCAAATATAAGTTAGTAAACCAATGTTCGGAAAGAAAATAAAAGATTCATAGCCATACTGATCTTACATGGAAATATATAAATATTAAACAAATACATATGGGAATATCATCATTGATCATATTTTGCAAAATAATAGAGTGTATTGAACAATCATAATTTTATTACCCACCCTTTTAGGCAATGTATATATTTTGCTATTTATTTTTATGATATTAAGATTTTACTCCCACCGGCCATCGTATTATTAATTGAATACATACTCAAATATGAAATAAAGCTTTTGGATGAGTTGTTATATAAATATTATGCCATAAACATTAGGATTTAACCATAAATAAACCTTTATTAAGCTAACAAAGAAAATTAATATAAGAAAAACACCCCTGTCCGGCCATCGTAATCTTCTACTAGAAAAATTGCTAACAAAAAATGCCAACATCATTTTTCATAAAGTATATATATTGAACTTTCAAAATATATATGGTGTCAAGATTTAACATGCAATGCACACGGGATCCTATTTTGCTGGTGTCTCCGGCCGCACTATTGCTGGCAATGCATTGTTTCCGACATCCATGACGGAAAGTTTAGTCTACTATAAATATTTCTAATACAAATCAACTTGTAAGATTTTTAATTGAATTGCAAGTTATTCTGATAAAAAAAAACGATCAAATAAACTGCTGAATTAATCCATGCAAAGATACTACAGGCGTAAGTTGATAATTGCCAACAATAATATTTGGCGTCACAACCAAAACCCTTTGGCACCATCAACGATGACCGACTTGGCATCATATTCAGTAACATATCGATATGAAGAAAAAAACGTCCAAATGTGATTATATATGAACTTGCATGGCTCATTAATGTAGGGCAAACCAACATGTATATACGAAACTTGAGTCTACTTGAGTACATGAATCGGTATGATATAAACTGATATTTTATGGGAAATATTGAATTATTAGTATGGGTTTAGAGCTTTGAAAGTCATCGGCTGATGATAGACAACAATCCAAATAAAATTATATGAATTTCAACACAACACGTTGATTACCTTTTGAAATATGACAGAATTTTATCCTTGCGGTTTTACTTTGCGTCAGTATATTGACACTAACTATATTAATGGGAACACAATTTCTTATTTCCAGCAGAAACACTTTCTATTTATTGTAGACTCCTATATTTTGCAAACATAACACATAGACTTCTACTTTTAACTATACATCTAATTTCATAAAAGAAACCTTTCGATATAAAAAAACATAGACTTCCATATTTCAAATAAAATCGACAAGCAAGTTAAGGCCTGGCGACACATTGTAAAACCGTATAGGAACAAGAACGCTTCTCGTCGCCCCCTTTATAGCATGGCCTGACCATTAGGCCGTGGTTACACTGAAGAAAAAGAAGCAGCATTTTTCCACCCGACCCGTTTTGGTCTTATGTTTTATAGCAATATTGACGCGAATTCACGCAGTATAACCTCCTTTTTTCTTTAAAAACTGATTCTTTTACTTCAGTATAACCGCAGCCTATTACTACAGCGATATTGTTTTATCGAGGATTTATTATGAATCTTTCGCACCTTCATTCCACCGGCGGCTCCTTCGAACTTCTTGAGAAGGTCTTCATTCGGTTCATCTGGTATCTCGTCTCCCTCCATAATTTAAGGTTATCCTTTTTATCTTTTTTACAATTCTTTTTATCTATTTTTATCCTTTTTTGGATGATGCGATGATGCTTTAAAGCTATCTGTTAGCAATAATTGTTCAATTCATATAATGTATTAGAGTCTATTCAATATGTGTCTGATGATTGTCTTTGCTTTGTTTTTTTTTTTTTTTTTAGTTTTATCCGCATCCAGTTTGGAATGTAATAATGTTTACATTAGAATCTATTTAAAACGTTTAAAAATATATTTGACATAGGTTTCTAATTAAATCTGTTTTGACGGTATTTTTATTGTTAGCCATATATGTAGGTCACCCAATGAAAGATCTATTACAAATAGTTGTAAAATCATCTTCAAATATATTTGTTCATAAATGAGAAAGAAGTTGTTATATTAGATTGTACATATCTAATATATAGTTAACATCCTCTGCCAAGTTCGAATCATCATTTTAGGCATTTACTGTATAAATGTAGATGGGATGTGCTGAGTTACACATTTTATGAGGAACAACTCTTGAGGTGTAGCTCACATATTATTCTATGGTAGTCTACAGGCTTTCCCTAATAGAAACATGAGATGCACAACAGCATCATTTAATCGCCTTCAAAATAAGCTATAATTAAAAACAGCTGTTCTTTTTGTATTCGACAGAAAATGCATTAAAGTGATATTTTTCTGATATTGACGGTTTCATTATTGACTAAAAATAATTAGATTTTCATTTAATTTCATTTCGCTTGCCTTATAATATAAATATAAATATAACCTTGATTCCCACTTTGGTAGAAGGGCTTTTTATTATTTAAAGCACTCGTTCCTTATATCGCTTTCTCATTTCTTTTCTTTCTTGATTTCTTTCTTTCTCCATTTCAGGATAACGCAAATTTTAATGTTTTTCCAGGATATATCCTCATACACATCACACAACAAAATATGTCATCCTTGTAGGTACAACGTCTTAACAATTACATATCAGTTTTCCAAAATACACAGTTTTGACATCAATCTCAGTTTATTTCATAATCATATGTTTTAATCACCACAATGGTTTATATTCCGTTTCCATTCGAAATCAGTTACGTCGCGTCTTCAACGCATATCCATTTAGTTTAGCGAATATCGAACACACATTACTCCTTTAAAACATTTCTACTTTTGATTTTGAGTAGAATTTTATTGCGACTTTTCAATCAATTATATCAATGATCGTTTTTTTTTTTTTTTTTTTTTTTTTTTTTTTTTT
>LQRL01089503.1:7862-21336 GCA_001703475.1 Hydroides elegans
ACAATGGCAAGCAGGCTTAATCAAGTTGAGATCATTCTTCTCATTACTCGCTGCAAAAAATAAGAAATTATATAAAAAGGTGTTCCTCAAACTGCTCAAATCTCCCAGCTGGAATGCATTTTCTCAAAATTTTCAAGCTAGCTGGAATTTGGTGGGAACACCTTTTTTGCGAACAGCTCGTGAGGTGCTCTTCTCCTATTACTTGTAACCTTGTCGCCTGAAAGAATCATGGGGCTTAAATTTGACTCATGTGTCACAATAACTCACAAATACGGATATACAGGAAAACCTACAATTTTAGGCTGAATAATTGGTTTTTCATGGAAAACATGTAGGCCTATGCAACATTTAGCAGATGTTAACGTGGTTTCAGTTTCATATCTGTTCAAAAATGATCTTCATGTTTTAAAAACAACTAATAAAAATAACATATGCTTTTTAATTCATCTTCTTTGCGTAAAGTAAACACATTTAAATACTTAATTTCGTTCCACTCTGTTAAGCGTTGGATTTGCTACGTTGTGTCATTAGAATCCATGATTTATTACTTTGGAATATAATAAATATTTCATTTTAATTTGAACTAAATCTACTAAAATATAAGGTATTAATCTTAATCATTAGAATTGGTATTCATTCATAATTATCAAGGTAAAATAAATTAAAAAAAATATTCGATTTGTTTTTGTAAATAGCAATGTCAAGCTATTTAATTTTTCATATTTGTGCTCACACTGTAAGGGCGTGTCTACTCGGAGGAAACCAACCATTAAACCAAGCTTAAAACCACTTAAGGCCGTTACAGCAATAGGCGTTTTATCTTTTATCGATTTGTATAATAACCATCAAACCAGATAAAAACCTACTGTAAACCAACGTCAAACCAAATTATAGTTTTGGTTTAGCTAATGTGCCATTTGGTTTAAAGTTGGTTTGAAGGTTTGTTTGATGGTTGGTTTGGTCCCTGTAGACACACCCTAAGCGTTAAATAAAAGGCAAAACTCCTAAATGTATTTGTACAAATAATAATTATTTTTAAAGTTTACTTCTTTGATAATTATTTCTTTTAACATGTTTGTATAGACACTTTTTGATAAGTAGATATAAAGGTATGATAAATTAAAATTATATTGCAAATTTGTTGTATATAGCAATATCAAGCTATTTAGTTGTTCCTTCTTGTACTCGCACGTCAAACAAGGAGTACCCAGCGATTTATTCGTTAAAATATCTATTCTTTTCAAATATCTATCTTGCTGGCATTTTCACAGAACAGAAAAGATAAAATATTGCATTTCATATTATTTGTATTTTCCTGGTATTTTATAAGAATAAAACCCAATATGAAATATGTTTCTCATTGCATAAACCATCTTCGGTTTCAAATAGAAATGACAATTAGACATAGAAATATAACTGAGATGCACTTGACTATAGAAGATTTATATACATGTAATAAAGCACAAAAAGTAGCTTTTCTATTCTATACCGAAAAGTAACGTTTCAGTATGTGAATGTTTTATTCTGCTGGCAGTGCTGTGCAAAGTTGCTGGCACAATATTTTCATTGTTCCTGGCTGGCAAATTAAGAATAAAATCATTCAATAAATAAAAATAATTATCAGGTTTAGAGAAGTTAAGAGTTCATTTCATGTCAAATGAAGTAATACATGTATTAGACACTTTTTGAAAATTGGTCCGTTGGGTACTCCTGTCAAACGTTAAATTAAACGCCAGACACATGCATTTGTGAACATATATTCTAATACCTGACAAATCTTATTTCTTAGATACTATTTTCAGTGCGATTCTAGTTCATTTTCGATAAATAGGTTGTTGGGGGGCATTTCGTTCCTTACAACCACTTACTCTGCAATCATAATTACTTAAGCCTGATTAACTTACTGAACACAGCTTCTTATATTTCACTTTAAGCCAACAAAAGGATATATTGACCAGCCATGAGCACTAACATGCGTTTAATAAGTTACCTTTATGTCATCAATTATCTTATGGCTCTTGAGTATTAAAATGCATCTACATGTATAATCACGAGGCTAAATGGATTCGTATATTCTTATAGGTAATCGTTGGAAATGGTAGGTCTATAGTGATAAAGATATAAATCAATTAAAGGTTTTGTGATCCAATTTCTTTTATTTGGGCAGGTTCCTCTCTAATTCAGGAGAATATATTCAGAGTGTTTCTAGTTATAGAATGAGAATGAGCAATATTTATACGCGTGATATTCCATAATAACAAACAATTTACTCATTATAAGCATACAAATTTAGAACGATTGGAATATGGTCGCTAGGCATTTTCTTACACTTATATTATGTTGCTTTATTCATCGTACAAATTCCGATTCAAGATACTTTATGCACCGGGGATATCGGTATAATATGCCATATATGTTTATCACCACTGTTAGGAGCAAAATACACTGTGCGGCAAAGTGTACAGAAACAGAGGGATGTATGTCTGCTAATGCAATTTTGTGAGTATGACTTAGTTAATTGTTTCGCAAGCTCAAAACAATTGACATGAAATTACAATTAAGCATAAATTTAACAACTTTGTGAAAAAGGACGGAGTTGGTTTACACACAACGTTTTGAAATTAAGATAAGATAAGATAGAAGTCTAACTTAATTCATTGAACCACTGCCCCTACTGTTTCACAGTTGTTCACATGCAATCAAGATCGGTATTACGTTTATAGCACCTATTAGAAAATATTACCAGTGACAATTAGAAACTATAAAATACGTTTAGATTCAATGCTTATATAGACAAAAAATGCAATTGAGCAACTTTCGTTAAACAACTTGAAAATGGTATTTGTCGACTCATTATCTCATTCGGTTGAGCGTTTACTTTTGCGTAATTCCAAATCCATTATTGACTACTTTTTATATAAAATTCATAATTTATTTCGTTTTAGTCAAAACTATTAAAATATTAGGAATCAATCTTGTTTTTTAGAATTTGTGTTTATCTATAATAACATCAATGCATAGTGAATAAACATGATATTTGAAATTAATGTTTATACTTAATCACAGAACTCTGAATAATAAAGTACACTGTACGTTACATGGCAGTGTATATCCGTTTACATCAACATTTGATAACTCGAGGTCGTTTTACAATTTCATCAGTAAGTAATTGGCGACATTAAAAAAACAATAGCTGGTTTTATGTTTTCATATTTGCTATTAAAATGAGGTCTCGACTAAATTTCATGTAAGCGAAGCTGAGGTTTGAACAGCAGATTATTATTTCGAATCGCATCGTATTTGAGATAAAGCGCCATTTTAATGTTAAACTATTATCGCGGTACTTTGATTTTCAATACAGTATTTCCCTTTAGACCTTATTATCATGCTTATAGAAATACATGAGTTTTTCATTCGGTTAACATTTCATAATGTGAATAAAAATATGAACCCATAAAAGACCGACACGATACCATTTTTACAGTATTTTACAGGACTGTGTCATCTCTCAATCGGCGATAGCTGCTATGTATTGAGACTGTTTCGTCTGAATTACGCTGATGCAAGGAACCATTGTATTGAAGAAGGAGGCTTTTTAGCAGAGATTCCAGATGCAAATGTCAATGAGGCACTCAAAGCGCATGTAGCAGAAAAATGTATGTAACTTTTAAAATGCTTTTTTAAAAACAATTTTCAATCGATAACATGTCAATGAATGCGACAGTATTTAATTTTGAAAGAGATAAAAAAGAACAAACGATTACATAGATAAAATGAAGATTATAATGATAACCATGATGATAATATTGCTAACATAATTACAAATGCTACTACAACAACAACAAAAAGTATTTAGTGACATTTAGTAAAACTACTACAACAAAAAAGTATTTATATAAATATCATCACCTCCAATCAATGCCATAATCACCTTATTTCATTATCATATTTATGTTTATCACTAGAGAAATGTTTCTCATCTGTCATATATCGCGTTTCAAAAGAAACAAGTTATATCAAATTAAACTGTTTAGAAACATTTAGGTCCCGATGTAGCTGTTTGGGTCGGCGCAACCGATGTCGCGAGCTTCGGAAACTGGATTTGGGAGCATTCCGGAAATGCAATGACCTTTACTGATTGGTCTTGGATGGGACTTCATCTTGAAACGCAGCACTGTTTGAGTCTTGCCCAGGCCGCTGGGTCACACGGCGGACTCTGGAATGATCTGCTGTGCTCGATTGAGATTTATTTCATGTGTGAATTCAGGCATGAATAATTAAGTTATGGGTATATATTTTGAAGGATTTTCGGAATCTTTGGCTTCTGCCACTTCGGTCCGAACATTTTCTGCCCTACTGCTTTCGCGACTACGACTTTAGCCCCTTTTGGACAATTCTGCCATCAAAACACACACACAAAAAGAGACCGATTTGTTAGTTTGAAAAACTGCCATTTTATAATTACCAAATTGTTATCTAAAAATCTCATAAGGTTGGTCCGTCCTTTGCTAATAATTGTGATAGTCCACTAGAAAATTATTTGGTGATTCAGCGACCGGAAAGGAGCAGTACTTTCTATCAAAAATACACAGAACTACACAAATTGTGATCTTAAATATTTTATTTAGGTCGGTTCAGTTCTTCGCCTATATTTGTAAACGCACACTTAAAAATAATTGGACAATCGAACGAGATTCAAGTACATGTAGACCTCCTGACCATTAAATGCACCACCCCAAAAAGTATATGTTTTTACACCAAAACATAAACTATGACCATGTTTTATCAAAAATGGCCATAACTTATATTAAGGTGTAAAAAATATACTTGTTGTGATATTTCTATGAAGAATAAAAAGTGGTTCAAAAACTGGTCGCGTTTTTAGGGTGGTGCATTTAATGGTCATGAGTTCTATACTTTTTTTTTCATTTTGAGTTTGGACATTTTTCTAATTAATAACCTGGACTTAGAATTGCGCTACATTAAGTATTTGCTTCACATTCTTTTTTAAAACAAAATTATTTTGTTACATTTATCAATCGATGTGTCATTTGACGTCTCATTTATGAATTAGTAGGTATAGAAGCTGCTAGTGCAGTAATTGCATTCTAAATATCATACCATTGCAAATAAAATCAAATATCAATACAAAGCAACAGAGTAGATACAATGAGATAAGTTCCATTACGTTTTATCAATAATAACGATGATTCCATGATAAAAAATAATAAATAACTAAAAATAAATTTTAAAATGAGTACAAGGGAGTGCAAGGAACTTAAATTCGATTTCAATGTCGCAATTAAAATATTGTTCAGTCTCATAGAAATCTAAACGAATAAAAGCCCTTCCTATAATGATATATATTTTGCATATACAATAATCGCATTTATGCTTAATGGGAACGAGAAAATCTGGATTAAAGATATTTTTAGTGGTCCATATTCAAACAACTATTATCCAAATGAGATATTTACTGAATAAATACACCAAGAGTTTAGATCTCTTAGGACTTTTAATTAGATGATCGTATTTTCATACTTTCAATTAAAATAACATATTAACAATTATATGATAATCTCAAAGTAAAATATCCCGATTTGTAAAAAACTTGGATCGTGATTAAAAACGCATGACATTATGCAAATATGCGTTAATTACGTGAGATGGATAAATATTATGAAGTTTCATGTTGTATTTTAGTTTATTTTTGTAATCATGACGAGATCTATTACTGGAATTTCAATTTTTGTCGGTTTCGTTTTGGTATTTGAAAATGTTTATTCGGTTGTATCGGCACGGAATTTAAATTTTCATGTGGACAACGGTTATCGTTACAATGTTCCTTCGATCGGAGACTTGGTGGTACGCAGCAAACTTGAATGTATCAAGCTATGTGGTAGCACGCAAAACTGCTTATCTGTGAACTTTAAGAGGTAGGAATATGTTCTTTATATGAATTAAATGTTGATAATAACTATATATTGGTGCTTAATATTGGTGGTAATTAGAATATTATTCAATTTAAAAAGGAGCGGATCCAGGAGGGCAAACACTCAATATATGACAGCAGTACACAATGATATTTGTACGTGTAATGGATATACTGAAGGAAAAAAATCCTCCATTCTGGCTTTTTCACATAACAAAACAATTTACATTTTTCAGCTTATTTCAGGAAATGAGGTACATATAGAGTGAAATGTATGAACGCATAATATATGTGTCGAGGGAATTAAGTTTTCAATATAGGAATTTCTTATTTGTGGAACTTATGACAGGAAAGGAAATATTATCGAGTATCTTATCAATACTCTAGACTTTCCTTGCTTGCAAGAAACGAATAAAGTTTTATTATCTAGATACAGTTCGTCGATAAAATATACCCACTAAAAATGTCTCACAAGAGAAGAGGTTCATATCAAACCTACAACCATAACACGTTCGTTGGATACTCTTGATACAAAAGCTAATGGGATATCAAAAGACGACTAGGTGTTTTAATGGCAACGTCGTTAAGGTAGCTTTTAGAGTTTCCCATAAAGAATACATTGGGAGACAGGATTTGTTAGCAAGTTAAAAGCAAGTGAAACCAACCAATGTGGCCAGACCCTAACACCATACGTTCATCGCATTTGCGATAAAGGCAATAAGTGAGTTTAGTAATCGAGATTCTGTATTAATCCGTACTCACTATAGTAACACATTCGATATGTATTTAGGCAGTTAATGGTGTCTTTTGATATCAGTTTAATTTTGAAATACACAAATAATCGAATGACTTATATACGAAACCTTATTACATTACACTTATTGCTGTATATTTATTCTTAAGATCAAACAGTGGGATAGAATGCACGCTACACACTCAGCAGTACCTAGTTTCTCTGAATAGAGAAGGTCTGAGTGAATACAGTTTCATACGTAAGTTTATTAAAACAAAATAAACAATTTTGGAAAAGTTTTTATTCTTGTTTATTCTGAAGCGAAATCATGTTTCAAATCGAATATAAAATAGTAAAACATATTGTGTTGAGAACAAATTATTGTTTTTGAGATATGAAAATCCATATCTTAAATATACATTTAATATAATTTTATAGCATTTATATGCTTCATACGTAAGTTTATTAAAAAAAAACCACATTTTCAATTTTGGAAATAACTAAATGAAACGAAATCATAGATCAAATCGAATACAAAATAGTACATTTTATTTTGTTGAGAAAAATTCATTGTTTTGAGATATGAAAATAAACATTTTGAATATATTTAACACATGTAATCTCTTCTAATCGTTAAATTGTAAGCATATACACATAATAAAAATGACCATTTCTACCAGGTTTTGTTAAAAAGTATAGGCGTAAGAAGGGTTGTCGCAAATTTTACCAATAATCAAATTCTCAAAATTTGCAACAACCGAGTTATGTTCTGACCGGAAACATTTGAGTAAACTCTATGTCAGGTCTTTAATTATATTGTGAGTGCTTTTCTTATTTGAAAGGTTTGTGCCACGTTATACTTGGAAGAAGCTGCTTTGTTTTCAAAACTGCCCTTCCAATGTCACACGACGATGCCGTTTCGTATTGCGCCGAGGAAGAAGGCCGTTTAGCTGAAATTCCGAATCGAGAAATAAACGATGCTCTAAAGTCATACTCTGCCAGTATGGGTAAGTTAAACATGTTTGGTTAGTGCTTGAAAGGTAATGGTGTTGTCAGCAGCTCTTTGTGTCTATGTCTGTGTAAATGTGTATCGGTTTACAATATAGTTATCTCAGTGGTATTTATTCCGCATAGCAAAGTCAATAATGCCTAAATCGGGTACTGTTGGGTTATCGGTTCGAACTTGTACACATTGTAAAAAGAAGTAAATCAGATAAAAACAGGACTGGAGAGCTCCTCAGGTAAAGACAGTTGCCCGATTCGGAGCCCTAATTATGATTTTGGTGAGGAAAGATAGTCATCTTGAAAACATATCCAAGTAACTTATTTTTATCATTTTATTACTGTTTTTTTCTCACAAATTAGTAACATGCTTTTAAAAATGAGTCTTGTTACTTTAAAGGTGCTGGCAAATCTACTCATCCCTCGCTCTTATTAATGCTGTTTGAATATATTTGCGAACCCTGTTCATATCGCATATTTTCATTTTATGGTTTTCTTTTGTTATGGCTTTTTTCTAAAAATGACGCATATAATTGTTTTTGTCCAGGAATTCGATATCTTATCTCTTAACTTTTTGTAGATGTAAGCCAAGCTATGTGGATCGGCGGAATCGATCCAGAAGAAAACGGAAACTGGATTTGGCAAACTTCCGGTGACCCGATGACCTTCACTGATTGGGGTTTCAACCAACCAAATAACGCGCATTGTCTTATCTTATCTCGTTCGAATAGTGGTTATCAGGGAAAGTGGAATGATATACCATGTGGCAATTCGAACAGGGATACAAATACTTTTCCGTTGTGTGAATATCAAATTTGAGAACAATTATATTGAATTTTCCGACATCATGCACCGAAGAGTGTTTTTAACATTAATAAAGTAGTTGAATGTAATTTGTTGATAGAAAATTCATAAATTATTTATTGAGCATTCTTTATCTATGAAGGATTGCCTGGACCGTTTAACAAAAAAAAAGGTCTTTAATGGTTTGTTTTGATCGAATCGTTTTGAAAACTCAATCAAACTAAGATAATTACTTTGAACTGCAACTTTAAAATCATAAATATGATTGCCTTCTAAATGTGAAAAACCTTATGATTACCATAGTAAAATACTTTGAACCGGATATTGCAGTTAAGGTACCTTGGCGCGCGTTTATAAATTCTCTTTCTCCTTACCGTTTTGCGTAAAACGAATTTCGGTTTACGTCTTATGTAAATGGGTTAGGGTATAAAAGTTTAATGTTAAACTTTAGTTCCAAGCACTAAACATTAAAACCTAAACGCTAAACGATAAGAAGATAGATAATTAAGAAACATGCGACACTGTAATGCTGTACATCTGAATCATTTGAAACACTGTTGTCCGATCCACCCTCTGTCACTTTCTTTTCTTCTACTCGAATATATTTCGTGTATGTCTTTTTTGTTTACATTTCTCTTTATACTGACAATATTCCATAATTGTGTGTTTATGTCGATAGTATTACTCTGCCAGGGTCTGTATCCATTATGATAGTGTGTCTTAAAACATCCATTGAATTGCCATGAACATTTTAATTTAAACCTAGAAATTGTTGATTACGGAACTAAATAATATGTAACATTCTCGTTTATTTATTCAAATGTTTTCCTTTGAAATTCAATCGAATTTATGCGAATATGATGTGACTAGAAAAAAGTATATTCATCGCACAAACATATTTCAACAATCAGATGCCACTAAGCTAGAATAGACCTACCTATTTTGGCAAGTTATAAAATGTCCTTTCTAATATCATGACGTCCCCATAGAAACTATTTAATTTTCTTGTAAACGGTAAGAGCAATTTTACACACCATGTTTGATTATATGTTTTATACTAACATATGTAAATAAACGCATTTTATTACAACCGTTTATAAGATGACACTACAGAAATTGAGCGAATTCCGAAATTATATAAAATCACATGATTCCGTGTTCTTATTAGATATAAACATATCTACCAGTTTAAAAGAATGCTATACTAATTATGTTTTAGTACCTTCTAAATAAATTCGGGGTCATCATTAATTTTCATACAGAAACAACTAATCCTATTTGCTGTATAAAAATCCAAAATAATCTTCATAGTAACACCTAAACTTAGATGCACATTTATGATCTAGGAAAAAGTAAAAGTATATCAATATGGTTAATAATCTTTTTTATCATACAAATGAGTCAACAAGTATAACTATACACGTTGGAGACTCCCTTGACATAGGAGAAACCCATTCCGTTAAGTTCTTAAAACTTTTACTTTGGCGCCCCGTTAAATTTTCCCGAGGTCTGTGGGTCCTTTTACTATCACTAATTTGATATAAATATTATTTGTGTCAAATAATTTCTTGATTAAAACCGTTTGGTCACATAGTTAACAAAATGTTCATTGAAATATCCGTATATAATTAAGGCCCACCCTCTTAACACTCGCCCATCGAAACTCCGTATAGAAAGTACAAAATGACTAAATACAATACACACGAAATATACAGAAACTAAATGGATATCCCGATTCGTTCTAAATGTTTTCGTATGAGTAGCGAGCGACATCCTTCAAACACCTTTTGAATGGTTTGAGTGTCTACTGCACACGTGTAATAATATTCGCAAGAATGGTCTTCATGCCAAGTGGAGTTACGTCGACCGCTGTATGCAGATGAGGGCTTACTCGTAAGGCTCTGAAAAAGAAAATCAATCATTTGACATCAATTATTTAGAAAATAGTTATGTAGAAAAGACACTTGAAGAAGATCCAAAAAGGACAAACATGTTTTATGGTTTTGGCACAAATGTAAAATAGCATTCGCACAAATGTGATAGAATATTTGCACAAAAGTGAAAAGTATTCGCAACATTGTGACAGCATTTGCAGTATTCGCACGAATGGTCGTCGTGTCATAGCGGCCACTATATGCCGAAGAGGGCTTACTCGTAAGGCTCTGGAGAGGACAATACTACCAAATATCAAAGAAATTAGCATATGAACAAGAAATAATGTATTGAAGAAAAAACCCTAAATAGATGATTTAATTTAATGGCATTTTTCAGCGTACATAAACAGCAATCAGATAAATTGAAATAAATATTTTCACTTCGTGAATGTTTGTAAATGTCGTTATATCATGGGTAGCAAAAATACACATACATTACATGATTCTTAATAACCTTGAAAGCGAAATTAAAAACCAAGTTTTTTGTTATATTTCTTTCATTTAGATACCTTAAATTCTTACCATGACTAATTGTTTGATGAATACTGCAGTGCGAACGGTTTCTTCTGAAATCTGCTTTTGGCGAATCATGGTTTCAAGATCTGGCTTCTTTTGTTTCTTTCCCCCGTGCGCGGGGCTACCGGCAGGCGACGGGAAGGCTTGTACGAACTCATCTACCTCCCGCTCTGCAAAACAAGCTCTTTTAGTATACTAAATATAGAAGCGTATAAATTCAAGATATGGCATTATTATTATTTTTTGTTCATCCATGAACAGAGCAACCGACAGGCGACGGGAAGGCATGCATAAACTCATCTACCTCCCCCTCCACAAAACAAGCTCTTTTGATAAATCAAATACATGTATGACATAATATACGATGAAGACCTGTCTTCTTTTTTATTTCCTAATTTTCAGCTGAAACAAAATAAACCTCCGTGGTTATAAAGTAGTCTGAATTGATCATATTTGTTTTGCTTATAGTTATAATCAAACAAATCAAGCCCCTTACCTGTAGGTCCCGGCCAATTGTAGTACTCTTCAAATTGCTCTCGGTATGGGTGCTCATCGCCCTCCCGATCTATAAGCATTTGTAGGGTCTTGCCGGTTCGAATTTTCTCCTCCAGCAGATCTATTTTGTTGATGAAGATGATTATGGACACTTGCCGCAACCATCTAAAGCGATAAATTCTGTTGTTATGATAAAGCTAGAAAGCGCCTTTATAAGTAAATCTGCTCGTTTATTTTTTAATGTATAGGCCTATACTGTTGTTATACATGATCATGAGTTGGTTTTGATTCGACAAGATAGCTACAAAATTTAATCGAATCTTTCCTGTTTTATACATGTACTTCCGAATGATCCGATTTTACATTATAGTTTAAAAGTATACACATGTAATTCATGTCTAAAATGACTGTGCATCATAGTGTTTTAAAACAATGGAGACAAATATTTTCTGAGCGGTATGGAGACCAATTTAAACTGAATTCGTTTTTTTGTTATAAATGTTATAAAGTGTAAACAAATGTTATACATGGATGCATTGAATAGACAGTTTGGGCAAAAAGAGTAAGTGCACTTAAGTGACCGAAATCGGGCATTTTGATTGGTCAGTTGCACATAAATTAAGTATAAGTTAACCATTTCCCAAACTCTCTAAGGTCGCGATATTTTCGAAAGCCACATTTGTATAAAAACATTGCAATTTATCCCCTCTGTTCACGCAAAAAAATGGATATTTTTTTGCGTGAACGCGCCTTTATGTCTTTAAAAGTCTTACTTTGTGTTCCATGTTTGTTCCAGCGTCAATATCGCTTCAATCAACCGGTTTCTCGTGTGATCCTCGCGCAACGTGAGATCGAAACAACTGCAGTCTAATACGAACAAAATGGCGGTTATGCTCTCGAACACTTGAATCCACTTTCGGCGCTCGCCACGTTGACCACCAACGTCGAATACACTGTCAAAATGGGAACATTTTTTTTCGTTTAGAAATTGTATCAGCTATATCATGCATAACTGATGACGCTCCAATTAAAATAAACAAAATATGCTACTGACAGTTTATGCTTAAACGACTTCCGATCATCCCTCCCCGGTGGCCAGACAATACTTCTAAATATCTAAATCCAAAATTATGACGCTACGACGAGTTCAAGCTGCTGTCACAGGATTTTAAATCCCAGCACTCTTAAGTTGACCCGTTCAAGGTTCTAATGATAAGTTAAAACATTTTACCTGAAATTCACCTTTTGCCCCCGGTCATTCACCATGAAGTCCATTTTCTGGATCGTGTTGGTCATGACTCGATTCCTGAGAATATCTTGCATACTAGGCATGTAGTCTTCTTTTCGCACTTCGTCTACTTTATCTAGGAAACTGTAAAAAAACTAGACACTTAAAAATGGATAGAAATAAATCTTAAAACTTCACAAACACTCAGCCTTACATTGTTTTGTAAATTTATATTTATTTTAAGGTACTTTAGACTGATATGTTGTATCACGACTATGCTAAAGGTCATTGTTATACATGAAGAAAGTATGCAATTCGTTTTGAAACCGATTAAGTTTTTTCATCTTTTAAAATTATTGATTAAGAATTTTATCAATTTCTTATGCATATTTTTAATAAAACTCGAACTCAGTTTGTTATTTGAAAATAATAACAAGGATGATATGAAATAAGAATGTTTGTACTATTTGGCGCTGTCGATGAGCTGGTATTCGTGCGCCCGGCTGTAACTGGTTTGTACTCCGCCGTCAGCCCATAGTCGCGCCACGTGGTCATAGAATATCTGCTCAAATGTTTAAAAAAGTTGTATCATATACGATATTCACATTTTGACATTTCGACATGAAGTAGTTCGAAAAAAACGAGGATATATTATGCAAATTTATATGTATATATTTTTTCCAGTAAAATATATAGAATTGTTGACTGGTATATAAACTGCCATCTTGTACCATCCGTTTCCCCGGGCCATTCCTATTTTCTTGTTAGAGTACCTTATATCATGAATCCCCCATCTTTTTAGTCGAATTTGTTTTGATTTGAAAATAGGG
>LQRL01089514.1:705-15032 GCA_001703475.1 Hydroides elegans
TTTGTGAATTTCCTCCGAGTACCACGGTTGTTTCTTTTATCAATATCACATTACAATATCACATTATAACAGTTCAACGAAATTCAACAATAATTTACTTAATAATTACATAGTTCAACAAACGAATGAAGACATAGCAACTTTGGCAGGACCTAATTGGCTGAAACCAAACAAAATTTCAACTCGCCATCATGATTAGGCGAATGCTTGAAGTCAAGCATTATTACAATGAACCTCAAGTCTATTACGAATTAGGTTTGTGTTTGTGATTATATTACAGTTAACATCAGAAACAAAAACGCAGTTTTTCTAGTATGAACAAGGTACGTTTGAGTCAAGCTAGAAATTTTGTTATACATATTGTTATTCTGAATTAAGCAAAAAACTGTTAATTGAACGCTTTAACATCATGATAAGACTGTTGCTACATTTATTTTATAAGGTTTTATTACTATTGATGTGTGTAACAGATGCTCTTATTGTAACATGTAAATCTTTTACAATCCAATGTTTATGTAAAACATAATAAAACTACTTTTTTTACAAATTTAAAAATGTCGGGAAAGACTTCCCTTGACGACGCCAAAGGTTGCGATGTCCTGCTTATATCGAACAATAATTTTCATGTAATGTATATGAAAATCTGCAGTTTGTGGCAAATGTGATCATTAAAGACAAACGCTATGTCAACAGCAACAAAAAACCTCACACAGAATCGATATTTAACAAAATCTATCGATTTTTCATAGCTATTGATTGATTTAGCCATGTGCTATAAATAATCAAATTTTATACATGATTCAGGTTATTTGACCAACATTATGCGAGGTATTTAATATAACTTCATTCGAATCAAAGACCCTAAGTCATAATTCACGGGATCATATTAATAAAAATCCTACACTAATATTTAACTATATCAATATTTTCTACATTACCTGCACAATTAATTCAGGTAAACTTTAAACTGTTAATCTTCACACAAATCTCACATTTAATCTCATTGACCGAGTAAAATACAAAAATAAAAGTTAATACATTTTTTCCAAATTTCTGCCAGTTCAAGCACAAAATGAAAGCACACTACTAATTCCACTAGACTCTACAGGCCCAAGAATATTTACAATTTGTTCTCAATGACTATCGTGTCAACTTAATCGCTTATTACAAACCTAACATAATTCCTAACGTAAACTTTCACACAGTATCCCCTTTCTTTTTAAAGCCAGGAAAAGGTAAGATTGTGAGTTCTGATGGCTATTATTGCACTTAATCCCATCAATCAATCAAGAAATATCACAATAGTAACCCGAATCCCTCTCCCCTGCCACTCCAACGACTTCGCCGCCCCGCCCAGTGACCACAAATGGTATTGTAACATCACTAACAGACTACTCACCTACCCCTTTCTAGACCCTTATTTCCTATCCCCCTCTCCAACCTCAATCGTCATGCAACCCAAGCGCAAGGCACAATATGAGTCCGAACCCGATGAGCATAAGCAGCACCCTTAGGGCCTTATCTTTCGTGGCATTAATCTCCACCGGTATCACCTCAAGGAACACCACATACACGAATGTCCCCGCCGCCAACCCCTGTAGCACCACTGAGGCCGCGGCTGCCTTCAAGCCGTTCGCCTCCCCGATACCCAACCCTATGGCCATGCCAACGGGGATCATCAAACTGAACACAACCCCCAGCTGCAGTACGAGCGCCCTTCGCAACGGTTGCCGTGCCAACGAGACACCAATGGCAAAAGCAACAAGAGCTTCGTGTATGAGCACACCTATGTATAGATTAACAAGACGTGGCACGCTGTCCTGCAGTCCCACGGCAACGCCCTCGAACAGCGAGTGGCAGCTGAGGGCGGCCAGGAGGAGCACACAGCGAAGGCCGCTCGACTGTCCGGCTGTGACCATGTCCAGGCCGTGTGAGTGTCCGTGCTGGTGGCTGTGGCTCTCAGTCGCATGGCTATGGGAATGAGATGAACACGAAGTAGTGCTTTTCTGTTTGTTCTTTGCAGTCTTTGGCGCTTCTGATTTGTTGAGCATGCTGGCTTTGGGGTCGTCCGTTTCGAGGTCGATCGATAAGCTGCTGTCGCTCGAGGCGTCGTAGCCGTCAGGGGAGTCAGGAAGTGAGTGGGAGGCGTCGCCCGATGCGAGGCCGTTCATCTGCACGTGACCATCGGCGTCTAAGAATATATTAAAGCATGTGATGTTGTGGAAAAGTTATCTTAAGGCCGGCTAAATCTTTAAGACGCAAGTCAGTAGGTGAACTTCATTACAACGCACATATCTACAAAAAAAACTTTGTTTTACCAGTAACAGCTATTTAACTGCGTTTATAAGTGAACATTCATTTTAAGACCGGAATAACAAATATTGATAAACCAACCTTATCATTTGTTTCTATAAAATGCCCTACATTGAATATCACTTACCCTTATCACTCTTGTTGCCATGTCCATGACACGCATGCACGAGCATCTCCACCACAAGGATCATGAAGAATCCGGCCATGATGACGCATTGCGCCGTGACGTCACAGAGCTCCAGTCGAAGGTCGGCGGCGGCGAAGAGAGCGCGGAACTTGGTCTGCACGTAGGGAATGAGCTGCACGTAGCAGGTGCCCAGGAACACGCCCGCCGACAACGAGTTGCACAGGTCTGCAGTGTATAAAGGGTATACAATGAGTAAATTGTTGGCATATAAATAACCCAAAGATGTTCAGGGTTGAAGTCATAGGTCTGCGAAACAACAAATGATTGCTTGCAGCTTATTTTATTTTAATTTGAGTTACTCGAATGATTGCCATTTAAGTGTAGGGTATCTATTTTAAAATTATCTTTTAGATAAAAGACCTATGTGCAAATAATAGAGCCTTACCCAAAATTATATTATCAAGCAAAAACCCTATATATCGCCGGGGCTATAAGTATCAATTCATGCTAGACTTATGACATAAAGTATGAACTGAGTATGCCAGACAGAATTTGTTCGATATTTTTGCAACAAAAAAGTATTATCGTATCTAAGACGTAAAACCGACAGTCGAGATATCCCTACGATGCACTAAACGTTTTACAATTAATTAAAATTAATGATCAAATGAAATAAAAAACATTCTTTTGATCACTGTTTGAATACACTTGAATGAATGATCAAGGTTATACATGTAATGATATCGATTGTCTACTTCTATTTGAAACTGGATGCTTGAAAATGTAATGAACCGTGAAGTTTGTCCTGTAAACATATTTTTTAAAGCTACAAGCATAGATGCAAGTTAATTCAATCAAGAGTGCGATATGCGTGGGAATACCGTACTCAATTTCAAAATCGAGCACTCGGAAATCAAATGCGTTGTTTTTTGTTTTCTACAGGAAATAAAGGATTTTTGTCAAACCCACTTCTTCCTAGTTGGTACTTTTGAAAGTTAAATAACTATTTAATTCTAATGAAATCTGCTTCCGTTGTTTGTGACTCGAACATTTACATGACCGCAATATGGCGTTTGTATAATATTCATATTTCGTTTTAAACCTTTACGCACACTTTTGTTTGGATCCAATTGAGTATATGTATATTTTTTTTGCAAGGAGCCCTTCTATTGAATCTCTATTTCTTTTTTGCGTGATAAACCCATTCAAAACCCCATATGGTAGTTTCTGCGCCCACTTTTAAAGTGACACCATGTGGTCAAATCACTTGTTTGCGAGCATTCCACTACACATGAAAACACCTGTACGTGGAGCGCCTTTCAAAAATCCTTGTATCGAATTTCTATTAGCCTTGACGGTTAACCAACGGTGCTCTTTTGGAATATTTGAAATGTTCCGTGATAAAGTCAAGTTTGCTTAACAATACAAGACTGTGAACAGAGTTCTTCACAACCTTCTACTATATTTTGTTCCATCAAAATTGTATGTTATAACAGTAAAGTGTTCAACCTATGGTGGGTTTTCTGCGTTATCACGCACTAGTTTTCAAAATCACAAACTCTAAGAAATTGAGTTCGTTTATTTCGCGCAGCATGAATATTATACTAAGTTTTTAAAGTTCGAAAATGTAAGCCTTACGGTCTGTTTAGTTTGAAAGTTTCGCCCTTAATTTTTCGCGCTGAAATATTTACAAATTGAAATTACGATATATGAATAATTGTTTAATATTGTTTGTTTGCTACTATATGTAACATTCTTAGATTGTTTATCATGTGTGAAAATTTGGTTGCCTTTTGAATAATGGCTGCTAAGATATTGTATTATTCGTGAAAATCGCGGCGATTTTTACTTAAGATTCAATATCTAAGCAACCATTAGTTGCAACATTACCACACTTTCACACATCATAAACAAGCTAAGAATGTTGCATATATTATCAAACAAACAATATAAAACAGTTATTCATATATCGCATTTTCAATACGAAAATATTTTAGCGCGAATAATTAAGGGCGAAACTTTCAAACTAAACAGACCTTTAAATGCATTTTTTCGCTCGCGCCTTCGGTGCTCGCATATTTTATTTATACTGCTTCAAAAGAATATGGTCAGGACACTTTTAACGCGAAAGTGTGTGTGTCATTTATCTGCATGGTAACTAATTCCAGCAATTTCACACACGGATGACGAAAATTACAACCGAAAAAAGAGTGCATCTTATTCACGCATTTCTATTGATTCCTATACTAAACATTGAAACTGAGATTATAACGTCTCGAAAATCCTGAAATATTATACGATTATTGAACAACATTCAGTATATGAGGTCGAACTGTCAATAAAATTAAACAGTTCAAATCAATTAAATCATTAAAAATGTGTTTTCAGTGACTATTTAATCTATGCTTGCCTGTTTAAAAGAAACTATCACGACAGATAATTAAGCACGGTTAGGTTTACATAAAAGAAACATGACTGTAATAATACCATGAGTGAACATTTTAAATGATATTAGACAAAGGCCAATAACATATCTGCCGCACCGTTTTCTTTTAAGTACAGAAGCAGGGGTTTATATAAATGTTATCTAAATGTTATGTTGAATGTTAAACATTCAATCTACTGCCATCATAATAGTCACTGATAGCCTCTTCATATAACTATCTCCCCCTCAAATCGTCAGACAACCCACAATACTGCCATTGAAAAATAATGCTAAAAGGGTTTAGAAAAATGCAATGTATTTATCATGTTTGTGCCATTCTAATCTCAAATTTCTTAAACTTAAATTACATTACCGGTAAGTTTTCTTTACTACACTTGATTTGTGAAATGTGGTTCTTTGATTCTCCTTTTACAATAAAAAACACATTAAGTTTATTTCGTCTAGTATTCCCGACCCTCACCAAAGGTCCCCCATTCAACTCACCTAGGACGCGCTGTGTCTTTTCGGTGGTGTTGCAGGACGCCCGGCTGCGTCCGAAGAAGCGCACGGGCACGAAGACGCAGAGCAGGTTGACGACCAGCATGGCCGCCAGGAGGAGCAGCTGCAGCGCCACCAGGTCCATCACGTGATCGATCACCGGAAGTGACGACAGCGGGGTGTAGTTTTGGTTGGTTTAAACTATTTTCGGTAAAGTTGACGATAGTCGTTTATTATGTCATTGTTGCAGGGATGAATTACCAATCGAGAAAAAACGCTCTAATTATTTGCCTCTATTGTTTTAGTTTATATCATATTAAATATCCGGTAAAAAGGCCATTAAAGTAAAAACAAATCATTGTTGAGTTATACTTATTAGGCACTATCCCAAAACGCACAAGTTTATCCAAAATATCGGCTTAACTGGCACATCGATGACAAAACAGGAGAGACGTTTTCAGCTATTTCAAAAACCGTGATCCTTTCTGAGAAGTCCTATATCCTGAAAAAATAATTAACATACTTTTTTAAAGGTTCTTGTGACAAATGCCATATAGAGGATGTTACCGTGGTTTCGCCAGGCGAATCAATGCAACTCCAGGTTCTCCATGGTATATTCTATAGAAAATGCAGAGGAATTAATGTTTGATTTTCGTATTAGCTATCTCTATTATTCAACTACGATCATGTGTATTTTCAGCGCTTATATCTATTTCGTTATAAAGGAAATATGGGCTAAGTAACAATAAATGTTAAAATATGATTATCTAGGTTTCGCCACCCTATGTACATTTTAATGATAATCAACATAGACTCTAGCAGGAAAGTCTATAGACATAGTGGACCGATATAGCTAGCTGCACCAGACTATATCAATATCAATATTGCTCAAGCGCGCTATTGAAAAGCACTCTGATCCTACATTTCTTGGTGTTTAGGTTGTATGTCATTCAATAGACGGAGTGTCGATTCCGAAACATTGATGTTGTGATCCAAATTTACTATATAGTCACTGTTTACTAGGTCAAATACTTTCTCCATGCCCTCCTCTGTCCAGTTTTGATATGTTCTCGGTATTTTGATATTAATCTTATATTGTTTTAACGTCTCACAAATTATTATCTTGATATAATTCTTAATCGTTGAATAAACGCTGTACAATATTACTTTTATCCTTTAAACCAATAGTCTATTTAAATGACGTAGGCTATATTCAACTACAGTCTATGTATATGCTTGGGTTGCGTATGTCTCAATATGATATATGCATAGTCTATGGATAACTAATGCCTTAATAATAAAAGCGGACCCCTTTTGGGTACAGTGACAAGAGAGAGGTAAAAGGAGAGGTCAGAGTGTATGCCAATGGCACGCATGAGCAATATTGATATGCATATAGTCTGGTGTAGCAAAATATGTCTATATACTTGTATGTGAGAGTCTATATCAATAATTATCAAGCAACTGTACATAGGGTGGCGAAACCTAGATAATTATATTTTAACATTAATTTTTACTTAGCCCATATTTCCTTAATAACTAAACAAATATAAGCGCTGAAAATACACATGATCGTAGTTGAATAATAGAGATAGCTAATACGAAAATCAAACATTAATTCCTCTGCATTTTCTATAGAATATACCATGGAGAACCTGGATTTGCATTGATTCGCCTGGCGAAACCACGGTAACATCCTCTACTTAAGAATAAGTACATTGATTATTCACAACAAGCAGGCAAAAATGGCTTCAATTTCAGAGAGAAATATCCAATTATCCTTCGATTGAACAAGCAACACTTCATGGCACAAGCTGATAAATTACAAATTAAATGCAGATCGTTAATGTGTTGCAATAAGTTTGCTTTGTTGTTCCATGCCTAAGAGGGATTGAGGATCGCGATTACCATGATTATGCTGCTGAGCGGCTAGCATGATATCTTTTATCTTGGAAAATTAGCTTTTGGCATTTTTCTCATTTGCTATCGTTGCCATTCCATAGAATTTCTGTTCTGACTGGTTAAATATCCGAAGAAATATTGAAGCTATATATTCTCTAAGGGTCGTCATGAAATTATATCATTGCATTTGAGAGCGCTACCTTTTCAACAATATTTGGTTAATCAACATTAAATTGGGTACCTAAGCATCTTTACTTCTTATTTGCTGCTTATTTTAAGAAGACTGTTACTTTATGGAGAGATAAAGGAGAATCGACTGTTCAACTGTTATGAGGGTAATGATTTTTTTGTACTAGAAAATATATATGATTCTCAGATTGAAAAGATAATAATACCCACCATTACTTGCAACTTCAAAAGCAACTTCGTACCCTTAAAAAACATTCACATTGCTATCAGAAAATTATATTAAATCGAAATGTCCCTAGGGCTGTGTTGGGTGGGGAACACCCGGAATAATTACCCGACCCGATTAAGGTTAACCTAAACAGAGATTTTACAATGTTAACGCATGAGGAGGAGGGTTGTTTTAGTAAAAGTGTGTTACAAGTGGGTCACTCGCCATATCGAACCAAAATATAATTAGGGTTACTTAAAAGGTGCTTTTATTCTAAGAAATGAATGCACAATAGCGAAACATGAAAAGTGGATATTCTAGTTATTTTTTGCGACGTCATCATTCTACCAAAAATAAATGGTATAATTATAAACTAAAATGTTTCTGTTAAAACAATATTGCCAAAAATTAGATTAAAGAAGAACCTCGTTAAACCGAACACGGATAAACCGAATTATTGCTTAAACCGAAGTAATCTGGTAATCCGAGCTCTATATTTTCTTCATAAATCGTATAGGATAAACCGTAAAAATCGGTTTAACCGAACGATTTTCGCTGGTTTCGATGTGTACGGTTTCACGGATTCTACTGTATAAACATATTACTTATTTTTGTTGGGTACGCTATAGATGCAGATTTTTGATAATCTAATACAGTTTTCCTATTCCTGATGTTTACTGCAAAAAACATTTTTACGCATTATTTTAACTTATTGTCGTGTTTCAACAATCGTTTAAAAGTACGAGCCCGTACAAGTTCACATATTTTTTCAGTTATCGTGTGCAATTGTTTGCCTTAATAACCACCGAATGTTAAATTATCAAGTTTGTTTGCACTATAATTACACTTTGCAGGCCATGATACAAATCTTTACGCTCAAATTACTCCCATAATTTATTAATCTGTGGTTGTATTTGATATAAAAGGCGCATTACATTAGCGGTTTTGTTTTTGAGAAATTCGAGTCATAATCATATTGTATATTGGTTGTTACATTTTGTAACGTATTTCGATTTGTTGTTTGTTTGTTTTTCTTTTTCTTTTATTGTTACTCGTTGGAACTTATTATACAATGTATACATAATTTTAAATGTATTGAGTTGAAGTTTGAATACACATATTGAATTCGAATTTTAATAGCATGGACATCGACAAAAAACATTCGATACAAAATCTGCATTTTAAAATTTCGTACATGTACACATGTCAACATACACATAGCATCGCTGTATGAACAGTTTAGATTTAGTTTGGATAAAACTTGATTATAAAAAGACTTTACACAATACGATCGGGTCATAATATTAGCGCTAATTGGAGTGCCACATGTATATCTTATCGTGTTATGTTTTTGTTATTATTCAAAACACTTATTTGATCTTGTTTGAAGAATATTCGAGTATCAAAACACAACATATTTAATTAGATGAATGAGAAATGTTATGATCATTAATAAGCGCCAAAATTGTGAACACCCCTGTATTCAAGTGTTAATTGGCAAACTTGTGGCTAAACGGACCACTTCCACTCGCTTTTCACAGCCATGGGTTGGCAAATTAACACTGCAACTCGCACGGAAAAAAAAGAAAATTATAGAAGTCTACAAAAAAGAAAAGGCTTCTAAAAGGTATAAAGAACTGAAGAAACAATATCAAAGGCAATTCGCAAGGCTTTCAGTTCCTACATGAACGACATGTTTTGTGAAAATGTCAAAAGCAATCCAAAAAGGTTTTGGTCGTATATAAAAAGCAAACGGTTCGAATCTGTAGGTGTTTCCCCTTTGAAACAAAATGGATTCATACACTCAAATGCAAAGGCTCAAGCAAATACAGTGCTCACAACTCATAAGGAATATTGTTTTCGTCATTTTTTTTTCTTTAAATTTAAGACAAAGCTAATTTTGGTAAATAATAGAGCTATCATTTCTTCATTCACATAGCAAAACAAAAAGTCGTTGCTGTTGCGCAGTCATGCGCAAAGTGTAACCAAACGTATCCGGGTCGAATTAGAAATTTCCCAAAATGACCACTAGTCTGGCACCTTGTTCCTTCGTTATAATGATTTTCTTTTCTTGTACTATTGTCTTCTATCGAATTATGGTCATCAAAAAAAGGCTTTTAAAATCTCTCAGATTGAGAATGAATCAACAATGCCGGATCTGGTCTCTCTTCAGAATAGGGTCCTTATAATGGGTCATATCCAGCAGGGAGCTAAGCAGAGAGATGTTGCCATTCGGTTTCGTGTTTCACAGGGCTGTGTTTCGAAACTGGTACAAAAGTTTCGTCGAACGAATTCTGTTAATAACCTACCTAGAAATTCCAGACGAAAGGAACAACTTTGAGAGAAGATAAACTTATCCGGACAACAGCTGTTAAAGATCGGAAATTATCAGGTAACTCTAATTCGTATGTCTTTTTTTAAATTTCTTTGTTTCATCTTGTGCTGCCGCATGTGACATCGAATAGGGATTGACATTTTGTTAAAGAGTGATCTTTTTCGTATTTCCTTTCATTATCCAGAAAAACAGATCCGGAATCGAGTGGCCACGACACGAGGTGCGAGAGCAAGGTCGCTATCAACGCAAACCGTGCGCAATCGTCTTCAAAATGTGGGTCTAAAATCCCGATCCGCAGCTATCAAAGTTCTATTGACTGAACAACATAAACGTAAAAGACTGGATTGAGCAACGAGTCATGTGAGATGGAGAAGGCAAGAATGGAACAAGTGTCTTTTTGTCGACGAGTGCAAATTTAACCTGTCCACATCGGATCGTACGCTGCGTGTCTGGAGACGACGTGGAGAGACCAGACACGCCGAACAGATGGCAGACATCAGAGAGCCGTTTGGTGGCGGAAGTGCAATGGTCTGGGGTGGGATTTGCCATGGAGGCAACTCTGAACTTGTATTCATAGACAGGACCCTTAATTCCAAACGCTATCGTGAAGACATTTTGACCGAGCATGTGCGGGCGCCATCGGGAATGATTTCATACTAGTCGACGATAATGCCCCGCCACATCGAGGGAGAATCGTTAACACTTTCCTTGGTAATCAGGCAATAGAAAGAATGTATTGGCCTGGCAAGAGTCCAGACTTAAACCCAATAGAAAAGTATGGGGTATCATGAAACGCCGACTCTCTAGTAGGATAAATTAACCACACAACCTTGAAAGCCTTCGGGATATGATCCAAGAAGAATGGGATAGTATCTCTCTGGAAACCATAAATCGTTGCATTGGAACAATGCGCAAGCGTACACTGTCATGCTAAAGACGTTGAGGTGCTTACACGGACTATTGACGTCAACAATGCAATGACGCACTCACCATAGACACAATGGGGCAATTTCAGTAACCGCAGTTTATGTGTAGTTACGCGTGAATCCATGGAAGAGTACTCAACTTATTTCAAGACTGGACGAAATGTTCGGTTAGCGGTCGCTGGATATCAGGAAATAGGCATTGATTATCTCAAAATTAGCCTCGTTCAGCATATTAATAAACTCGTTTGGATAATTCAAGAGAACAGGTTATTGTACCAATGCTACAATACAGGTATGCGTCATTTTTAGCTTTTAAATAATGCTAATTTAAAGTGGAATAGTAACGTTAATAAATATTTAAACGTTATCTAAAATGCCTCTAGAATTGTTGCATTTTTTAAATTTGAAGACGCATATATAAAAGCTGTTAACAAGATGTCGACGCTTTTTCTGTGCACCCTTGCTTAGCCTCGTTAAACTTTATAAAATTCTCGCTGGGTGCACCCGAAAATTCTCGCTTCTAGGGTTAGAAACTCTAGTAAGTTTGCCGCTCCTGGGCGCAGTTGGGTGCGCCTCGAAAAATCCAGTAAATACTCTAAGAAGTATCTTATTTATTTACCATTGTATTTTAAGAGAATTAAAATACTTATCCCATATTAAGCATACGTGAAAATGTGGGGCATTATTAAATGCACATGGATAAATCAATACTGCATAATTTCATAATGCATGTTTATAATAAAAAGAAAAGGAAAATAATTTATTTCCTGACAGCCTGATGAGTGCTAATGAGAACGAAACCGCTATATTGTCCCTCTCCCGTTTAAATACAAAACCGGAGATTTTTGCACTAAACATAGTTTTTGGGTGCATCCTATCTTATTAAACCGTTATTCTACAAGTTTAGAAACGGCCGCACCCAGTACACGCGTTTATAAAAATGCGCAGAAATGTCTAATTGCAAAAGGCAAATTCATTTCGGTGTGAAAATTGTATTTAGAAAGCCCAATTTTTACTACCTTTACTGTTTGCGAAGCGCGTTCGGCTCTATTTAAAAGAATGACAATCGCCGTTAAAATTACGCGACTGTGACGTCAACAATGCAATGACGCACTCACCATAGACACAATGGGGCAATTTCAGTAACCGCAGTTTATGTGTAGTTACGCGTGAATCCATGGAAGAGTACTCAACTTATTTCAAGACTGGACGAAATGTTCGGTTAGCGGTCGCTGTATATCAGGAAATAGGCATTGATTATCTCAAACTTAGCCTTGTTCAGCAGATAAATAAATATATAATGCGAAAAGAATAGTTTGTCACATTTCAATATTTTTTTTTAGAAAAAAAAAATCAAAAACAATATTCCTTATGAGTTGTGAGCACTGTATTCTCAACAGCCAGTTTGGTTCAGTGTTCACTGAAGAAGATTCATCTGCCCATCCCTACCTCGATCCAAGCCCACATCTGGATAATTCTGAGCTGGAAATAAATGATGGCGATTACACCAACTGAATCATAATGAAGCACTAGGTCCGGACAACATATAGCCTCAATTCCTTAAAGACTACTCCGAATTCATATACAAACTATGAACACTTGTCTTTCAGGCTTCGCTACAACAGTGTATCCTGGGCTTGCGCTAGGCTTTAAATTCTTTTCGCAAAAGTTGCGAAAGTATGCAAATTTTCTTTCGCAAATTTCGAAATAGTAGTGAATATTTTCTGACAATTATTGTTTGGCAAAAGTTGCGAAAGACCATAAATTTGTTTTCACATTTTCCGAAATACATTCGCATTTTGCGAAGATGCGAACGGCTAGCGCGAGTCAGGTATCATACAGGACGACTGGAGAAATGCCCCCTTGTAAGCCCCCTTTTTAAAACAAGGTGACCGCAGCGCTCTATCGATGGCAGCATGGTTTCCGGTAAAAATAGGTCAAACGAATCGCAACTCATACTGACATGCAACGAACACGCCAAGGTACTCAACAGTAATGAACAACGTGAAGCACCTTTTACACAAGCTGGTATACGTGGAAAGATTCTCGCCTGGATACAAGAGTTCCTTCGCGACAGGACACAGTTAGTTGTCGTGGATGGGGATACATCTACACCCATAGGCGTAACATCCGGAGTACCACAAAGCAGTGTGATAGGCCCGCTTCTCTTTCTCCTCTACATAAACGATTTGGCCGATTCGGTAAAACACTCCATCTCCAGCCTTTTTGCTGACGATAGTATGAATACCAAGTTGGAATATCAAAGCTCAAGAATACTCCAGTGTGATCTAGACAGCCTACAAGAATGGGCAAAAGAAGTGGATGAGATTCAATCCCAACAGATGCGAGGTTCTAACTGTAACAAATAGCGTAACCCAATCGAATACAACTACACTGTTCACGCAAAAAGCTTCAAAAATGTGAAAATTCCAAGTATCCTAGCCTCTCCATTGATGGGTCTCACCTGGAACTCTCACATCGACATGATTCGTAAGAAAACAAATAAAGCGCGAGCCTTTCTACAACGGAATACTTAGATGTGCCCCAGAGATATCAAGGATAAATGATATACTACAAATGTTCGACCTATCGTACAATATGCCACTTCGGTCTGGGATCCAAACACACATGGCCGATGGTCATTTTCCCATGGCAGAATTTGGCCAAAAGGCACATCTACACATCGAGACCATTCATTTTTAAAAGCCTACAACCAAGTCTCTATGACCTTCCGTTCTAGCCCATACAAGCTCATCTTTTGAAAAACCGCTGGTTTTGCACAATTTCAAATTCGGCCAACTTACGGTCGCCGAATCTGGCCAAAACTGTCAAAAGGTACATCTACACATTAACTTTGACCATGGAAAAGGCACATCCACACATCGAGACCTTTCATTTGAGCCTACAACCACGTATCTATAACTTTTCATTCAAAAGTTCTTGCCCGTACAAAAAAGCGATGACAGACGGACGGACGCCCCAACTCTATAGGCCCCCAACTTTGGGTTTGGGGCCTTATAAACAAGCTGGAAGCAGTCCAGCGGCGCGCCGCTCGTTATGTATTTTCTGATTACCAGAGAGAAAGTAGTCCTTCATCCATATTATTGCAATTAGGATGACCAACCCTGCAAGCAAGACAGATAATAGCAAAAGCCGTGATGATGTACAGAATTGTGAAAAATCTGGTTGTGATTCCAGAGAATGTGCATCTCACTCGCTGCGAAACCTCTATTCATGGGCATAAAGCACGGTTCATTTAACCCCATACTCGCGTTCGGGCATATATACACTCGTTCTTCCCATGCCATGTATGTGGAATAAACTTCGCGAAGATTCAAGAACTCACTCAGTAACCGTCACTTGAAAGCTTCGAACTAGGAGTGGCGAAACAGTGGCTTAAACAG
>LQRL01089543.1:0-11287 GCA_001703475.1 Hydroides elegans
ACGTATGTGAGTTTTTGAAAGGGCCATGCGAGTCACACCCGGCGAGTCACCTTTGGTGAGGTCACTGCGATATGGTGGTGATCCTTACAGGGCGAGTCACGCCCTGTGAGAAATTCTGTGAGTCTCACGGGAACTCACCGCAACTCATGTGAGATTCATTGTTGACTGGGAATGTATTTGAATTTCACTGTTTTTCGTAACGGTTATTCACAACAATTGGCGCGAGAAGTGTCGTCATTAACGTCATCTTAATTCGTGTAGCAAACAAATAGTTTATAAATTTATTCTGGTAGGAATCTTAATTTTTGTAAAATATTATTTATTCTGGTAGGAGAATTTTTCGTTATTATAGAAGATTTTGATCTCAAAAATAATGTTAATGCTTGTAGAAATGCCTCTGAAAAGTTCCTTGCAACATTAAACAATGTTCAACTTGCTTCCAAATAAAAAGAATAAAGATGTTTTATATAAAAATAAGTAATCGTTATTGTAAGATGTGTTTGGATAGTTTCCTACATGATTTAGGTCACTTCTAATAGTTTTGGCCAAAAAACCGCTGAGTGCTCTTCTTTTGACAAAAACACGTTGCGTAAAAACAGTTGCTGCGAAAAAAGCACCCTACTCTTACATACATGTAGAATATTTGCCAATTTTGAAAGTCGACTTTTTATATCTTTTAACTTCCTATTGTTTTGTAAAGATTTTACCTTGGATCAAATGCCATTATTGTGAGCGAGTGAAAAAAAGCTTCCAGTGTGACACCGAAAATCACCCTGCTTTTTTATCTTTTGAAAATGTGTAAGTCCTTTAGGGAACATGTAACAACATAATTTGCAGCCGTAAAAATGTGAAGAGCATTCGTTACACTTGGAATAATCATAATTTACAAACATGATTGTAATCACATCTTCCATGAAAATGCAAAATGGAATTGGTTATAAAATGGTGTCTTAACAAATACAATCTTTACTTTTATAATCAATCATTTTGCATCTGAGTTCATAAAGCATTGCACAATAAAACATGTGTTTGCAAACCACCAAAAATAATCTAAACAGCTTCTTATAACAAGGCCTTAATTTGTACAAAGCGTGTTTTTTACAAAGTGTCCTGCATGTACGGTCATCATCAGAACGACCATCCAGACTGATTCAAGGACAGTCTCAAGTACAAGTCCAGTTTTTTTATATATAACTAATTAGGCATACGTGCAAAAATATAATTTCAAGTACAGTTGTTTATATCACATGCAATAAGAACTGTTTATACATGTATGAAGTGATAGCACGTCGATGTCGCAAATTGTTTGATTTTTTTCAGTGTTGCAAATTATAGAAATATATTGAAATTTACTCCGAGAATAAACTAAATTCAGTGCTTAAAATACACGCTTTTTGCATGAACAGGGAGGACTAATTTTACTGTTATTATACTACGTTTTATCGTGTTTTTTTTTAGATTTTTATACGAGCCTTTTTGTTAGATTGCATAAACGCGGCCTAAGACAAACAAATGGGTCAATTCCACCAAGTTTGATATTGTCACAATAAGCATATAAGAAAGTTGAAAATACTTAGAATATTTTCAATCTTGCCAGCATAGAAGTGCACTGGAGATCTTTTTAATTGCTTGAGTCGCTCCAGGTCTCCTTGTTATAACTATATCATGAACATCATCCCCCTCTTCACACAAACAGCCATCTTTCACACTTATGAAAGCAATATCTTAATTAGGCCTTTAGACCGGACAGAGTTCTATAAACAAACAAAAAAACAAGTTATGGTTTAACTACTTAACTCTTTGCATAATTGCGAAGCGTTATTAAACAGGCTCATTACTACATAAAGAACAAATCGAAAAGAGCACTAAAAAATATATTTTTGTGTAAGTGATAAGTTGCACATGAAACATTCTGCAACATTATTAAAAGAATCGGATTTTTTTATCATTTAGTAAATTTTCGGGATTTTCCTATTTGGTAGATAGATGGACCCTTTGATCTTTCAAGCCAGTTATATTCATAAAAGGAACAGTTTGTATACAAAACCAAACCAAAATCGTAATGCTTGCAAATACATGTATGACCGGTTTAAATCGATGTTTTAATGTGTGTTATGAAATTATGTTATGTCTGACTATAAATTTCTGGTGATATTGAAATTAAATGAGTTGAAGTGAAGAATTAAAAAAGTTGTTTACTTATTTCTTGTTGCTAGAGGGCACATTTTGAACGATTCTAGATTTATGACTATTTAAAGTAAACACCACTTTTTTAAAACACCTCGTTGTGTGCTCTTTATATGAATCCATGTTACAAGATTGTGATATGTATGTAATTAGGCTCAAAAGATCAAGGGTAGTTATCACGTGCATGTATGTGTGCGTTTACTAACTGTCGCATCCTTTATCTACTAACCGATAATGCACACAAAAAAATATGATAAAAAATTAGTTATTCGTATTACGTTGCAAAATGCTGTAAACGAGCATATCATCAACAAAATATATATAATTATAAAGCCTGATTGCAGGATGAATTGAAAACTGGATAAGTATTAATAGTTTAGACAAAAAAACACAAAACGCCTCAATTTCATTGATGGATACTCAGTAACATTCACTTATCAATGCAAAAAGACGACTGCAAAATGTAACCGATTAAAATTGGAAATTGTTCAATATTAGTGCATTCAATGGATAGCATGGTTCGATAAATAAATTAAGTAATTAGACACAATCGATCCCTGTATCCATCTCTACAGTAACCAAATTCAAAAGCGAAACCAAAATAATCTCACAATGGCAGGATTCGGTATAATAGACTATGTGATTCTTGGCATCATTGTTGGGGTTTCACTGGCTATTGGTGTATTCTATGGACGCAAGAAACAAGATAGCAAGGAATATACGACCGGAAAGGGTCAGATGGGAATCATCCCTGTGAGTCTGTCGCTGACGGTCAGCTATATATCGGCCATCACTATTCAGGTACATGTAGTTCGCACTTTAAATAAATCTAATGATTATTTTTATTTAACAAAATGTCAGTACAATCTATGCTTTGAGCGAGATTACAGCAAAAATATGAATATCTTCTAGTTTTAAGAGTGTCTTAAGCGAAATCTTGTTCAATCAATTGATCCATAACATAAATAATACTTATCCGAAAATGTTTATTTTCTATCCAATTCAAGTTATCATACTTTGATATTGATAAAATGGCATTATTATTTTTAAAACTTTTTTGTATCAATGAAACAGTACATACTGATTGTATCCCTAGATATGATAATGTACTTAAGTCGTTTACTTAAAAACAATAACATTATTTCTGATCATTTTCTAATAGGGTGTACCAGCAGAGATCTACCTTCATGGTGTTGAATTTGCTCTGAACGTCCTCGCTCTATGGGGATGTCTGCTAGCTATAGTGACGTATGTGCCGCTCTATTGCAGATTGGAACTCAACAGTGTTTTTGACGTGAGTAAATTAGGGCTAAACTTGAGGATTGTGATATTTTGATAACAGTTATACAACTTGATCATATGTGTACGTATTGTATGTATTTACATTTACCAATACGCTTTTTCATAGCGAATATATCAAAACAACGTCGTTATAACGTCGGATAGAAGTCGGGCTTTTAAACAACGTTTATTTTACGTTAGGACGTAAACAGATATCCGGAAAACTACCATATGGACCCGACAGAGAACGTGCTTTTGATGTCACGCCCGGAGGCGACGCCACACGAACGAAAGAAAATAAGCTAGCTAAAAATAATTTCGAATTTGTTGCGTTCCAACGCGGATCGGTAAAACGTACCCAAAAATGTATTAACATTCGTATTTTATTTTTGAAGTGATCGAGACACCTTTATCAACCCTAATTAACCTCTAAGTGTAATAGCTATTTCACACCGCCGATTTGCCTCAACTACGACGCGACGCGACGCGATCAGACACAGTCGTAGACAGTCTTTTGCTGGTTGAGGCAAATCGTGGACATTGTAGGTTTTTTTTTACCGCCATGGAGCGAAGGGCAATGCGAATTGTTACGTCATAGATATTATATATTTGTTTGCAAAGGGAAAAATCATTCAGGCACACAATTATTGGAATTGAATAATTAAATTGAAATAAAAGATGAATAGTGGATTCATCAAATAAATAGTAAGAAGAAAAGTAATATTTATTTGATTATTAATTCATCTAAATTACAGGAAACGCAAATCGATGTTCAAGATTTAATTTAATTTGTCTCATCATTTTGAGTTATTTTTCTAAATAAAAATCCTTTATTAAAATTGTCACGTTTATATTATTGAGATAGTGGTATTATCATTGCAATGATACATATGCCTATTGATTGATAAAGCTAATATTTAACCAACCGTGATCAACATAAATATTGATATTCATACTGTTAAGCGTAAATAAAAGAATATGAACTATTATAGAAGAAAGGAAATATATCGGGCAAAGATCGTTTTGAATATCTATTTCAATGTTCTATAAACTTATAGATATTTCAATCAACTTAAATACATTGTTCCTAATTTGTAGGAACATACAGGGGAATCGCGTCCCGTCGCGTCCTAGGGGTGTTCACACCGCCGATTTGCATTGCCCACGATTCAACATGTTGAATCGTGGTTAAACGGGTCCACGACGCTCCACGACGGTCGTGCGATCGTCGTGGAGGGTGTTCACACCGCGTCGTAAAGCGTCGTAGACAGTCGCGTCGCGTCGCAGTTGAGGCAAATCGGCGGTGTGAAATATGTATAATAAGGATTCGTCATCGGATGTATGTAAACTGTTTAATGGCTCCTCATTCACTGTTAATGTTACGTACTATCTATATAGTATGCTAAACGAATCGCTAAACGGTATCTGGATAAAAAAAGCTACTGGACTATACTGTTACTAAAGATTTGCTGTTTACATGTAAGAAATAAAATAACAAAAAATCCTAAAAAATTCCGATTCTCTTCTTTCCAATTGCAATTAAGTTACTATATTTCATTTTAACCAACGTATTTTGCCATGCATGCCATTTTCAATTATATACTTTGTGATTCTATTTTTCAATTTGAACTTCCGTTAAGATTTACAGTTAAAATGAAAGAAGCGATGTAAAACAATTAAAATAGTTAAATCGTGAATTTCGCTTGTTCCGCTTGATTTCCATATAATTATTTTTTTAACCTTTTACTTACATGTATATCACCAGTTACATTATGCATCATTTTGTAAATTATTCAAAAAGTCATATTTTGTTTCAGTATCTGGATATGAGGTTCAAACACAACGCACCGCGAGTGGTCGCTTACATATCAGGATTGATTCTTCCGGTAAGTAAAACCAATCGAACATGTTAAATATATAATTGTGTGATAAACTTTTATTTTTTGACAAAGTCTGTAAAAGTATAATTTCAAAGGTTCGTCTCCAATGTGAGAGATGTGACATTATCGTTATTATAATGATTTGCCAAATCAAAAATAATGATTACAAGAGGTGTTCAGTTTAATTTTCACACTTCTATTGTGCTGTGTAGACAAAACAAGGTATAATACCAATAAAATAGTTTTACAATAATATACGTGGGCCCTTATATTTTCATTATAACTAAGCCGTTTCCATGTTCAACAAAGCCAAGACATAAAATTGATGAAAAACTTGAGGGTACCATTTTATGCCTTTTGAAATCTGGATCGGATGCTACACGGATCCGGAGACAACTCAATAGAAATAATGTTGATGTCACCCGAATCACTATTACAAATGTTAGCAACGGACACGAAAAAGAAAGAAAAAATACAATTTTTAACAAGAAAAAACACATGCTTTATAGAAGATATCCCAAGGCTACTCCCGATGTGGTCAAAAGATCCGGATTATTATCTTAAAATCAAACCCAGCCACTATGTGCGATATTGCGAATAAATAAGGATTGAGTATAGGAACTATTAATAATGTTATCAAACATACCATAAAATGACGAGTTTAGAAAAAGCCGAATGTTCATCAGCCTACTCAAGCCAAGGTTGAAAAAGGACGGAAAAGATCCTGGAGGCTGTTCCTGATACTCAACGCAGGAAAACCGAAAAACTATATTACAACTGACGTGGCAATGTTAAATCTAAGTCGGAGCTGTGGAAAAAAGTGAGTTTATTACTTTTGACAGGGTCAACAACCATAGTATGATTTGAAGTAAACGAAACGCGACGAATTTGCTCCTGGAATCATAGTTTGGGCTTGAGTGAGTGTTCACGGGAAAACTAGCCTTGTGTTTATCGATAAGAAGGTGTAGGTGAACTCGGATACCTAAATTCAAAAGGTGCTGGGGCATTTTGTGAGAAAAGATGTACCGCGTTTGTTTCCAGGAGAATTGAGAGGCATCATGGTGGTCCTCCAAGACAGCGCAACTTACCATACGTCAATATAGACGACGCAGTATCTCGACGACGCCGGTATAAATTATTTGCACCGGAAGAGTGGAGGCCCAAGTCACCTGATACCGCCCACATGGATTAAAGTTTTTATGGCATCTAGGCAATGGAGCTACAGAAGAAATCCATGCGAACCCTAGCCGGTCTCAAGCGTATCCTCAAAATGGCCTGGAACGACCCAACCAAGGATGTGCTTGATAGGGTTATATTCGCAGTTGGCCGAAACGCTGTAGACATATATATTATTGACATATATCTCATATCAAACATCTGTTGAAATTAGAAGCCTGTAAGTTGTATGGTTTAAATTTTATTACAAAAATAAAAGTGTGAAAAATTAAACTGAACACCTCTTGTATATAATATATAATAAAATGTACATAAGAGTATCCGATATATTGTGTTGAACATGGTAGGGAATATACATATTGAACATTGTTTTATATTCCTTTTTATTTAACTAGTTTGGAAAGAACACTATAACTAGTTACGATCTGAGGACAATTTATGCACAGTTATATCTCAAATTCAAATAATTGATAAAATCAATTTATATTTTCTCCAGATTCTATACATGGGCATCACCTCCTTTGGTCCTGCTTCGGCCCTGGAGAGTGTGACTGGAGTCGAAACATGGATCTGGATTTTAGTCATGATGGCCATATGTACACTTTATACATCCATTGTATGTAGCATTTTGTTTAACCTGCATGTATAAATCCTTAAATGTTTTGATTACATGTCTTTTTTGTTTATGATTATAACGAATTATAGCTTTTAAATAAAATTTGTATTCATCGTATGTATATTTATCTTTAACATCTCTATATATCCAATATCCATTTCGTGTTTATTAATTACTTTTCTGTTGTTTTGTGTAATGATATGTACGCTCTAAACATTTATAAATTATTTTTTATTTCTAATTTGTGTCTTTTTTAAATCATTGTGTTCTCGAAATGCAAACTTGATATTCAAAACTAAAAAACACGAAATTTTCAAGTAGGCTGGATAAATGTAGGATAACATGTCCGGTCCAATGATGATTGATGGGTAACTTTGCTATATAATTTAGTTTTTCAAAAACATAAAAGCGACATAATAGAAATTCTAGCTATGTATAAAGACACTTGCTTAAAGTTTAGAATATTTTATGAACAATTCTTATTGTAGGGTGGTATCAAAGCAGTGGTTTGGACCGACGTATTCCAGGCATTTGTCATGTTCATCGGCCTTTTTATGATAACTGTTGTGGTAAGGTTATTTCGATACTATTTGTTTTAATCATCACAAAACCTCTATCTGCGTTGAGCGGAATAGGATTTATTTAGCAAGAATTACAGGTTGAGACGCGCAAGATATCCAAATTGATTTAAAGAATCAGGTCACAGGAAATACATAAAAATGCTATTGCAACATTTGCAAACTTGAATCTTGCAAGCCATCAGAAAAAAATACATGTGGAATCAAAACAATATTTAAATGTCTTAATTTATTGTATTAAAAGTGCTTATAAATTTTGCAGGGACTGATCAAATTACAAGGAGTTGACATTTGGGCTGAATTGGAATCAAGATCCAGACTGGATTTTCAGTAAGACATTAAAATAACATAATTTTGGCGTCTCTAAAAAACACAAATTAGCCTATATTTAATACATCTTCAAATATTGATGCCTGAAATTAAAGATAAAACTATTTTCTTTACATAATCGTATCAATGCATACCAAACACATTTAAACGTTCAATGTGAACCAAGATATCCCTTTTTCAGCTAGACTAATTAGAGATGCACCTTACAACTTTATATATGAGACATTTCTAGAACGATATATTGCTTGGTATAAATATCTAAATATTGTCCATGTCCGAATATTTAACAACAATCTATGACACTCCAATCGCCGCCGCCCCCACCCCCACCCCCCTCTTTACAGCTACTCCAAAGATCCCACTCAACGTTTTAACGTCCGATCAAGACCTTGTCATTCTCGTCTATGTATTAACCACATAAATAGCATATATATTAACCATGCCTCAACAAATCTATCCCCTTATAGCTTCTCCCCGGATCCCACTCAACGTCTCAATGTCTGGATCTGCGCCCTTGCTCACGGAGTCGGATGGATGGGATACTTTTCACTCCAACCCGCTTTGCAGAGATTCAAATCGGTTGGGACCGAAAGGCGAGCGCAACAGTAAGTATTATGAAATATTATTCTTTCATCATATTTTATTAGTATCGAAAATAAAGCGTTTTTCAACGCTCAATTCCATTTTTTGTTAGCAGTTTTTTGTTTCAAATTCTTCTAAATAACTTTATTACAAGAGCTGTTTTGTACCATCTCATCTTAAGAACATTTTAAATACAATTGGTTATTACTAATCAAATAAGATATTTAGCATAATTGTAACGTTATGTTGTTTAGGAATAACGAAGTTATTTCTCAGTGCAAAATTAACTGTTCGTCGTAAACATTTGAGTTCGGCATTATGTAGACCAAGGAAATTCATGGCGCTTTGGACTCCTAGATACATTGCATTATTTTAAATTTGACTCATATAAACAAGCTTGTTTCATTTTTTTTCAGAATGGTAGGACTAGCCATCGTAGGATTTGTTGTGCTACAGCTGTCTGCCTATTCAGCTGGAGTCGTCATGTATGCGTATTATTCAAGTAAAGGTTGTGGACCTTTGGCTGCCGGGAAGATATACTCGCCCAATCAGGTTAGGTCTTCTTCCAAAGGGATTCAAATTTATGCGGCTAGTTGATTGTGTATATTAAGCAAGGTTTTCGAAAGGTTTTTGGTGACATTATTTGCAATAAGCGTTTTTCGTATCACCAAAAGTGGTTATGAATCAGAAATACACATTTTTGTAAAAAATAAAGTAACACAAACATACGTCGCACAATGTTGCAACTCCCGCATTCAAAAAATACACATACAGTTTGCACTTTATAAATGCTTTATTTTTGTAAGTATTGATAACTTAATTTGGGCAACTGACATGGATTCTGGTATATTTGATTGCTCTTCTCAGCGAATATTTTTACGTAAGAGCTTTATTATATAAAACAAAATCAATATATTATTTTTTTTTAATCATTTGTATTGAGCAACATTGAAATGCAAATCTATGCTTTTGTATTACAGATTATTTCTTACTTTGTTGTTGACGCCCTTAACTATCCAGGAATTCCCGGACTTTTTATTGCTGCTCTTTTAGGGGCTTCTCTCAGGTAAACATACATGTAAATCGATTGCAAAATGTTGATTCTTTATCAATTCCATTAGCATTAGCTGCACCCCTTCCGCTTGTTTTAACGTTTAATACCATAGGCGCATTAGGTTCAATTTTTGCTTGACCTGTGTCTGGTGTTCCTTTTTTTTGCACCATGGTGGATATAATATGTTTTTACATTAGATTAAGAAGTTACTATCCATTATTATGTTATTAAATGGATATCGTAGATTTATTGCGAAAAAAAGTATACCATACCTTGTATTATCACTTTATTATCATCATGCTCATGAAAAAAAAACTTGGGAGATTGTGGCCTCCAATTTCACTAAAATATATCATAATCGAAGTCAAATTGATATATATATATTTCAGATAATTCCCCTCAATATTTATTTTTCAGTATTGGGAAAAGTACTAAAATAACCAAATTTAACATTTTTCATACATGTTTATTACTATTTATTTCACTCAGCGTTTTATTGTGTATGCATTCGATTTTTTTCTGAATGAATGTGTTTCTTTTTTCTCAGTACCCAGTAAACATGAAAACGTATTATTCACGTGCTTAATTCGTTTCCGGTTACGTTTTCTTCACGTTTTCTGGTGACGTTTTTCTCACGTTTTTTTGTCCATCACGAATTTCGTTTTAAAAACGTTTTCGGAAAACGTATCATATACGTTTTAAAAACGTGTTTAAAACCTTATTCTTCCTGTTCCTGAAAACGGGTTATAAACGGATTAAACACGTTTTTCGAAAACACGTTTTTAAAACGTGTTTTATACGTATGAATAAGTTTTTTCTAGAATCTCGAAAATAAAAGATGAACAATAAACGTTCAATAATTTATTCAAATAATTCAAAATACACGTTTTGTTGTATTTTAACGAAGTGCAATGGTAATATTTTTTACACAAACATTTTTTATCTTCTTGGGATACAAACTACACCCGATGCTACTTTTCTAATCAGCATTTTTATGATGCTGTCAGCGGCCCAAGCGTATGCGGAATTAAATTGGTATAAAATATAGAAATCCTAGCTGCATTAATTCTTTTGCATTTTATTCATTTGTACCAATTTAAACGCAGACGCAGACGCAAGGTGCCGCTGGCTACACCATGAAACTGGAAATATAATTTTACAAAAAAATACACTTTAGAGACCATATTAGATCATTTCAAATAAAAACATCCCGTAAAAGAAATGCGAAATAATTTCAGAAATACAAATCAATTGGAAATAAACAAATTCAAAGAAATGTTTCCTTATTGTTTTTATCCAAAATATTAACAAACACTCATAAATAATATATCAAAGGACCAGTTTATTTATTTATACAAATGTTTCTTTTTTTCACAGGTTATTTATGAAAATGGAAACTAAAAATCTCTTTTTGACAAAATGTTCACATTTGCAATTTTTTCACAAATCATTCATTGGGTGCCAACGTCCTCGTCGGAGCTTATATTTGAAATGTTGCCTTGACTGCTTTCTGCGCCCGCACTGTTTTCCTATAAACATAAAACAGATATTCAAGTGTCATGCAATGATTGTTGCGTCACAATGTATTTTTGAATATGACGGG
>LQRL01089556.1:8542-25093 GCA_001703475.1 Hydroides elegans
CAGGTTGATACTCAGCATGGCCCAGGGTATTTAGAGGCTGGATGTGGCCATACCAGTTACTAAAGTATCATTTCGTAGATTTTAACTGAGCTGGTGTTGTTTTAATTCATATTGTTAATTCGCTTCGAACGGATTTATCATTTTGATTTTGGGGGTATCGTGTTTGTTGGACAATAAAAGCTGGTAAGAGTTTCAATATCTACTTTTTATTTTTGCAACACATATTAACAAATCTATCTGTCTGTACTTTTGAAATTGTTTTTCAAAAAAAATATTAAATTTTTCCCAGACCAGCCGCACCCTCAAATCTGATTTTTTAATTGTTTTGAGCAGTATATAAGTTGATGCTTTTTCTAACTTTTTCGCTTCTGCAGTGCATTTAACACGGCCATCGACATTCGCCTGCGATCGTGGGCCGAGCTGAAACTGCCAAACAAGTGCGTCGAGGTTGGCATGGAAACGCTGCAAGTAAGTGAAAAAAATATAAATTTAAGTGATAATTTAGTGCTAGCATGTATTTATGAATATTTGTTTGCGTGTACCGTATAATTTGAATAAAGGCATATGCCTTTTTTTCGGGTAAACCGATAAGGGATCACTATACAGTTCCGGAATCCATGTGAATATCGCTATATACTTTTCAAAGTCTCATCTCAGTCTTTGGCTTCTTCATGATTTCGCTTTGGCATTTTCATAACAGGAGCAGTTCACTGGTCTGCTTGAGCGCGACCACAACAAGAAGGACCACGACAGCATCTTCGACGCACTGAAGTCAGCCATCACGGCCGAGAGTATGCGCAAACACAAGTGGGACCCCAAGGCGCAGACCAGCCTGGTAATAATATACCGTCACCTCGTTTATCATTTGGATTTATCATATACATGTAATAAAAAAAAACTCCTTATCTTTAACCTCTTAAATAACTATTTTAGTCTTTTCCCTTCACTTCTTAGCTTTATCCTCTTGAACAACTCTTTTCCCTTCACTCCTTAGCTTTAACCTCTTGAATAACTCTTTTCGGGGCATAACTACCCGGTTGAGTTATGAGACGTTCGATTGACCTTAATGCAACCATGAATCTTTTGCAGAGGGTGATTCAAAACAACACACTAGACGACCGATCGGTGCATACCAAGCAGGATTGGGACTCGGCTATCAAGTTCATGGAAACCTCGCTCAAGCAGAAACTCGAAGACAGTGAGACTAATAATATTCTGAAAAAAAAAGAAGTTTTCTTGTCAACACAATGTACTTTATTTGACAGAGTCACAGTGATAATCTGTATTATATCTTAAATTGTTGAATAATTGACAACAATATTACTTTATTAAACAAGTGGTTTTTAATGTTTCGACTTATGGCTTCAGCTGAAGAGAAAATGAAGGAGCTGACGGGCCCTGGCACGACTGAACAATGGCTCTACTGGCGCTCGCAAAGCGGAGAGCAAAAGAACCGCGCGGCTGCCGCTAAGGAGCTCGAGAAGGTCTTTGATATCAAAGTCAAGGTGGGCATTCGTCTGTTTGTTTAAGTTTCTTCTCATTTTGGTGGGTTTTCTATATTATCCATATTATCCATATTCTTCGAGTCTTAATTCTTAATTCGTTCAAATAATCCGTGATGCTTTCTTGATTTGTTAAAATTATATAGGAAAAGGGTTCAGAATCAAGTTTTTCTGAGGCAAAAATAGAAAATATTAATTTGCCTTTTCATTTTTATCAGAAACAACACTCCCCGCAATTAGCGAGTGATGAGGTGACCACGGTGAGGAAAAACCTTGAAGCGCAAAACGTCGACGTCAATGAACAATTCGTAAGTGTACCTCAATATTAGTAACTAGTACGCTGGATTATGTTGTGAATTCCTCAGTTAGGTGTGAAGATCCTTAATCATCCCCCGTGAAACGGAGGGATATGGGGTTGAGCGTGTCTGTCTTTCCGTCTGTCCGTCTGTCCCCCTTGTCATAGGGTAGTTTATGTACGCGAGTTTGGTATGAAGGATTTGAGCTAGAGCTTTCAAATGTTATACACGTACATGTATAAACCAAGGTCTGAAGTCGTGCCTCGTCAAGGTTTCATCTCGATCGGTTGTTGATTCTGGAGCCTTTGAAATATGGCAAACATTTCATATTTAGTTGAGGAAATGTGGGTGATTATATAAAATATTATCATTTGGATATGTGTGTATGAGGAAGGAAGTCACTCTATGCCCTATCTTTCCTAGTTGCCACAACCTAGATTTCAATCTCATCATGTCGAGTTTCATGTCGATATATTTATTTTCAGATCCGTGATACGTGGCACCACGTGTACCGTCGTCAGTTCTACAAACAAGCGTTGAGTAAAGCGAACGACTGCAAGAAGGGGTTCTACTACTACAAGCACGGCTTCTCAGAGGAAGGGGTAAGTCGAGGTTTTTTTTTCTCTCTCTCTCTCTCTTTGACTCTCGCTCACCCTTAAAAAGTTACGCACAATCTGATATGCATTCATGGGGTAAACACAACATCGAGCAAGCTCGGTTCTAGTTGACCTCGGATATTATTTCACCTCCTCATATGTAGTCAAACAAAAATACAGTATATAACTGCTCAGTGTAAATAATGTGGAATTAGTAAAAGAATGTTTTTATAAAGCCCTCTGGTATCGAAATTTCATACAGCATTTACGCGTCATTATTTTCAATGCATAGTAAGTGTTAGTCAAGGACCACTTTATCCAATATACATGTACGGTAACTTTGTCTAAGAAACAGATATCGAGATACGTGTACATTTAGTTTGCTTGCTTTGCATTAATTTTGCTGAGATATTTGTGAAAACTTAAAGAAAAATTATTTTGTCGTTATAAATGTATTTTCCTACACGTTTAAAGAATAATATGACAACTTCAAACATAAAACAAAATTTCTTGCATATAAGAAATTATATATTAATATAGGCCTATAGATCTTAATATACATGTACATGTAGCCTATCTTTCAATGTCTAAACTTGCTGTGAAATTAATGCATGTGCATGTAGTTACAAAAATGGCCATTATTTGACGCAATTTCATTTATATTTCCTCTCTGCAGCTGGAGTGCCATGACGTGGTTCTATTTTGGCGCATTCAGCGCATGCTTCAAGTGACAAGCAACGCACTCCGCCAGCAGGTCATGAACAATGAAGGTAATCAATGGCCCAAAGAAGTATTGTTTTAGATAGCTTTTAAAAGACCAGTTTATGTTACACCTAAAACAGGGCCCATTGTTACGCAACAGGGCCGCTGACACAGAACCCGTGCTATATTGCCTTGTGTTAATTAGGATATGAAGCTTAGGCGTTTGATTGAGACATATGTAATTTTGCAACTTCATCCTATATTTTATATTTGCCAAAAAATCCCGTGTCATATAACCTACATGTATTATAATTTCTTTTAAGCGCGCCGCCTAGAGCGCAACATCAAGGAGATTCTGGATGAGATCGGGGACAACAAGGAGCGTCTGGAGAAACTGCTCACGGGCCAACGCGTGCTCTTGGCCGAGGAACTCAGTTAGTCTATTCAGTGACTTTGAATTTCAGAATAATCGCTATTTTCATTGTATTTTATAACTTAAACAAAAGCATAATTTGATATAATCTTGGAACTAATTTTGTAGAAATAAATTTAAACATGTTTCAAAGGCAACATATGAAGTCTATTTTATTTGTAATCAGATTATATTTGATATATATTTTCATATTTCTATAGAGCGAGTGCGGGAAATTCATGATCGCCTGGAGGAATTTGTACAGTGTCTTCATAAGGAGAAGTCTTGAGATGAAATGCTTTAACAAAGTCCTTTTTGAATAGGCATGGAAGCTACACGGAACTAATAAACTAGGAAAAGGCAAATATATGAATGGCCTCGGGATATTTGCTTTTACATTTTTACATTTTTTTAGAAAGCACCTTTTGAGCTTTTGAATGATGGATGATTTTCAAATGCAACAAAAATATATTACAGTCATCGCATCATTTTCTAGCAATTATTTCTTAAAACAAAACAGTTGTTTGACATGAATACGATGTTGTAAAGCTAGGAGCTTTAAATTCGATCAATGTTAAGTGATTAAACACATCCATTATTGATCTTTAAGTAGTCTTACACTGCTTAAATGTGTTTTAACACTCAAATGCTTTATGTGATATTAGATGAATATATATGCTTGTATTATACATTCTGTTTGTTGTATGTTGTGTCTATTATCTCCTTTACATGTGAGTCAGGTTTGTTGTGTGCGAATATGTGTATATATGGATAGTTCTTTTCGTGCAATAAAAACAATTTCCTCGCAAAATGTTTATTATCAGTATATGTGGTCAAATGTAATAAATCAAATTTCTTAAGCGAAAAAAAGTAAATATATATAAATGATAAATGAAATATTTGCGATATTTGGTTTTGATCTTTGTTTTATATTAAATATCTCATCAATCTGTTAGTGTTACCGAATTGTTGCTGCAATTTCTAGTTAAAATGAATTATTGAATGAACTATGTAATGAACTATGTAATATGAACTATAAATTTAAACTATTTTCATAAATTATATCGATGTGATTTCGCTTTACGATAGGGAATCGATGAGAGATTGTAAATGGATTGTCCATCGTAAATGGGTGTTAAATTCGATTCAGAGTTTCTGCAAGGAGAACGTAAAATAATTACTCTTACAATTTATTTACTCACATCTTAATCGTTTAATTCAAATCGACGTTAATATTAGAACTATTTAGGACCTTATTATGATTTAACGTATAAACATGTATCTATTTAAATAAACTCAAATAAATAAGCGTTTATTTTTCTGTTAATCTTTATCAGAAGTGAAGAATGCCAGTATTTCTGATCAAGAATATCAGGACAATATTACAGCTTTGCTGTCTACACAAAACATAAATTCCTTAATAATGTGATGTTACAACCAATATTCTATATAAAAAGATTTATATGATATCATATTCAGTGAAAGCAAAACACACTATTTTCTAAAGACCTACAATAAAAGGAGGTGTATTTAAGCATCAAGTAAAGCATCAAGTAAAACATCAGGAAACAAAGTGGCCGACACTTTTATGACCATACGCTTTAACAACATGCAATTCAAAAGTGTTCGTATACTAAACAACAACCTTTATTTCGTCTATGCTGATTACGAAATACGTATTCGTACATTATTCTCAAACTGAGTTTTTATGTCTTTGAGAGGATGCGATCTGCGGCAAAAGGACTCTTCTGGCGGAGGGACTCAAGGAAAATAGGCGCCCACGTTTCGTTAGGCTTCTCCATAAGGGTCATGATTAGCAAAGTGACCTTTATGAAAAGTAAAAGGATATATTATGGGCTTATGCCACAAAATATTTCAAGATTATCTGATCAAGGCCTTTCTCATATATTATTATATATAGCATACACGTTTTGACAACATATCAGCTCTATTTTTATCAAGGTTAAGGCAAAGACATTTGCTAAAAAAAAAACAAACCTTCAGTATAAACTTGAAATATGCATTCAATACAAAAAGAAAATATATAATAAAATAATCTTCTTACTTTGTCCTGCTCTGTGCGTTCGGAACGGATTTTGTAGTAGTCGTTTTCGTTGAGTGCCTCGTGGGAGTAGAGATAGATGATGTGCGGCGTGGGATCAATGTTCTCCACCAACCAGTGCATGTTGCGTCTAACTGACTTCTTCAGCTCCATCGCTGGGAATGTGTTTATTTTAATGGAGAATCCATGACAATAAGATAGGCATATGTACACTTATTTTCATAACAAAATGGACATATAGTTTAATTGCAGCAATATGTACAACTATTTGTAAAGAATAAATTGATTTCATGATATCTGTTTTCTGTATTCGCAAACAAGCCACATAAGAATTACTTAAGCTTACCTGATAGCTTACTGTCGTCGCTGATGGACATGTCACCGATTCCCTGAGCAGCAGTGTCGCGCTCTTCGAGAGCCTTCACTTTGCGTTTCATTGCTGATAGCTCGCGTTGCAAAGGTTTCGTAGCGTTCATTTGAGCAAGAAATAAAACTATATGTTGATGGTCATTTTCAGTAGCAAGTTCTCTTGCTGTTTGTCCGTTGATATTTTTAATTGAGATATCACATTTCGGATATGACACGAGCGCCTCGACTGCGCTCAGTTTTCCTGCAAGACATGCAATGTGGAGTGGACTCTCGTTGGAATTTGTACGTGCATTCACATCTGCGCCGTAATCGGACACAAGAACGTGAATACATTGTGCATGATCATATGCGGCCGCCACGTGCAACGGGGTCACATCGTCTTCATCGCGGGCGTCGACGGGCACGCCGCGGTCCATCAAGGCCTTGATGCATGAGACGGAACCAGATTGTGCTGCTAAATGGAGGGCACTCGCCTTTCGCTCGCCGAGCGCATGGGCATCGGCACCCAAAGTGATAAGCGATTCTAATGCGTCATGGGCCCCATTAAGAGCAGCATCATGAAGTGGCTCGTGGTTGAACTCACTGCGCTGCTGCAGGTTCGCTCCATGTCGGTGCAATACCTCGATCACGGCAATGTGTTTGTCCTGAGCGGCGAGATGCAGGCTGGTGGAGCCTTCATCATTCTCTGCATTGACAAGTGCGCCCGCATTAAGCATGTATTCACACACATCCGCGTGTCCTTCCTGTGATGCAACATGCAAAGCACTGAATCCCATGTAACCGCTAGCATACAGCAGCTTCTTATCCACCTTCAACAGGTACTTGACCTTCTCAATTGTATCAATTTCACTCTGACATGTCATGATGAGGGCTGTGTTGCCATTGCTGTTGACATCATACAGACTGGCCCCGGCATCAACGAGCTTCTTCATGGTCGCGACGTCGGAATAGCAGCACGAGTGGCACATCGCCGTCGTCCACTCATAACTCTCATGCAGGCCATGGTTTCGTAGGACACTTGTTTGTACTTTATTGCAAATCCATTGCTTCACATTTCTATCCTTTAGTAAACTTTTTACTTTAGTATCTTCACCGTCAATTATTGCCTGTGTTAATTGTTTTTCTTTGTGTAACGTTGCTTTGGGTTTGACATGTCCGCGCTTAAGCGTTGCCATTTATGTTTATATATACAACTTGATATGCTTATTTTAATTAAGAAGCATTTAACTCCAATGCGAAATAAGGTTATGGGTTATAATATATAGGGCATCCCATGATTATTTCTATAAAGTGGTACAATTACCTTAAATAAATTAATAAATACAATGAAAAATAATGGGATCCGCTTAATCAATAATTTGTTTTTTTTTTCAAAAGGTTATCACCTAATTTAGATGAGAAAAAATCAGTACGAATCATATTTTATGACTCTAAGTTTATTTGGGATTTGCAAGCAATTTCATTTCATATTCAAGCCAAACAAAATATAAACATCTAAGCTTGGACTTGCTTGTTAATGTCTTTTGTGAGAAGCAGCTAATGATGTCCTCTTTCTTATATACCTTAATTGAACAGAGTAATAGAGACGAATGAATATTTACACTCTATTGCATTTAAACCTTTCAGACTGGTTGATGAAGCATAGAGTTCTCCATGGAGCTGCTGTGTCCGTATCGATTTTCACCATCGCATTATTCAATACCTTATGATAATCAGAATCATTTGTTACATGTTAGAAAATAATCAACGAACAATTTCATTACAGGGTTCGAACAATTAAATGTTATATTTCTTCCATTTTGGTGAATTGATAAGTATTTATTTGATAGGACATCAAGCTTTAGTATACTTATTGGACATAGAGAGTGTATGTTAACGTAGTTTTAATGGCATGATAATGGTGTGACGAAAAGTGAATGGCAATAACATATAATTATTTTTAATTAGACAATGTTGTTAAATATATAATTAATTAGCAAAATTTTGTGTTTCATTTATACAAAAGGAGAAAAGCAAATATTCGAAAGCTATACAAACTTTATTGTAACTTAACATAGAAGGCGGATAACATCAGAGACTGTTGGGGTGGAGCGGGGGCAGCATAACCCTGCCATTAAAAACAGGCCGCGAGTGTTCATCGCATTGACTTCGATTATGATATCCACAACAAAACTAGAGAACAGCGGCCTATGATGTCCCTAGAACTCAAATAAATATTGTTTGTCTATGAGCAAGTCTTAACCTGCCAGTTTAAGTACTGGGAATGAAGAGTTTGAAGAATTACATTCACTGTTTCTAATTGACAGATTCCCTTATGATTGAAATATCTATGCAAATGCAAGAATCTATAGCTTGTTTGTCGTAGAAATGATACGTTGAAATAAGGATTTGATTAGATAGACAATGAATCCTTGATAATGTTTAATTCTTCCTTGGTATATTTAGTGTTACTTATAATATACTTTTTTAAACATTCTTTTGCAGCTTCTTTTTGTAAGCTAAATTGTGATTTGCATTTAGTTTATCGCCGCCTGGAGCGAAATATAAGGAAGACTCTTGACGATCGGAGACAACTAAGTGCGTCTGGTAACACTGCTCACGGGCACAGGGTGTTCTTGACAGAGGAACTCCGTGAGTGATTAAATAGTATTTGAATTTTGAATGTATTTAGATATATATTGAAAGTTTTTCCGTGCAATAAAAACAATCTCCCTTCACAATGTCATTCTAGAATTTTGAATGTCCATGTTTGTGAAATTGAAATATGGTAGAATTCGGGTATGATCTAGATTGCCAAATAAGCAATGAATCTAAATAAATATTCATAATTTATTGTGTTTTTATAAACATATTCAATATTTGCTGGTATATGTTAAACATCTACTATATATTATATTGGAAAATGTTTTGCACAAACACGTGTATACTAATTCAGTGTAATATGAACATGGAATGAAAACAATATAATTAGTGCAACTTATTTTTTTATTTAGAACTATAGAACTGTGTTTTATTTCAGTCCTTACAGTAAATAAAGTATACATTTGTTTTCATCAAACATGAAAGGATAATCGTAAATTAAGACAAATTAAAATCACATAATTTGTTAATGAAGTCCGATTCCAAAATACAGAAAACATTGGTAATATTCTTAATTTCATAAGATTAATGTATAAAAATTCATATCCATATAAAAACGACTCCATTGATCGATACAACAATGTTTAATTCGATCCAAAATGTATCCGGTCCTTGGATATCCTTTCTAATATTGAGATTTTTTTCTGAAAATAGAATCAAGGATTAATGAAAATTAAAATGAACAAAATGTATATTATACCAACGTTTTATTGTTAATGTAATAAATTAGCACACATAAGAATGTTTAGCAATTCGAGAAACGATCACTCAATAACATCAAAAGATATAAAGTTGGCACAAAATGTGTTTTTTTTTTCTAAAAAAAAGATTATTTTTACTAATTTTCAAAATGAGTTTTCTACCTGCACTTAAATCATTGAGAGGATGTGCTCGGCAGCAAAAGTACTCCTCTGGCGGAGGGATTCGAGGAAGATTGGCGCCCAAGAGGCGTTCTGCTTCTGCATCAGCGTCATGATCATCACTCTCACCTAGACAATATAACATCAACATTTATGCATCCAGATTTATGCATTTTTGCTTTTTGTCTAAAGCCATAGATATATTCTGTTTGAAGCTTTTTTTCAAGGTAAATATGAATGGCAACTGTCATTTGCTCAGGCGTAATAGATATATGCTATCGCGACTTTTTATCTATGTCAACTTATGGGTTTGTGATTATTTTCGTATATTTGTACTTTATCACTTATTTATAATCAATCTATTCAGTCGTTTTTGAAACCTTGGTTGCCTCTGTTTTCTCCGCATAGATAGTCTGATACTCTTTCTGTCTGATAGAGCTTTCTTGGCGTAAAGGTCGTCAAGATGTTTAAGAGGTGAGATGTTCACAATCAGCCAAGGCATCTGACTTCGCACTGCGTCTTTTAGCTGAATCGCTTTAAGTTGACATATTGTGATAGTTATTCTATTTTGCTCAAGGTCTGCTATAAACAACTTCTTCACATTTCAAATTAAGGATTCAATATCCCATTCTCCATGGAAATGTTCAAACCATGGAAATTTTCAATCCATGGAAATTTGTTATCTAATTTTCATATATTTTCATCAGAGAGAATCATACAATTTTACTATTCAACATTTTTTATCTAATGTAAATGTGATATCATATGTGATATAATATATAATACGATTGCTATGTAATTGATTAATTGTGATTGATACATGCTTTAGAAATGTTCAATAATCAGTTTTCTATACTTTTATCATTACTTGTAAAACAAAAAAAACAAACAAAAAAAAAACATTTTAGCTAATACCCGATAGCTTGCTGTCATCGCTGATGGACATGGCGCCGATACCCTGAGCGGCTGCGTCGCGTTCCTTAAGAGCTTTCACTTCACGTTTCATTGCTGATAGCTCGCGTTTCAAAGGTTTCGTAGCGTTCATTTGAACCAGAAATAAAACTACATGTTGATGGTCATTTGCAGCAGCGAGTTCTCTTGCTGTTTTTCCATCTTTGTTTTTAAAGTTAATTTCACAATTCGGATACGACACGAGTGCCTCGACCGCGCTCAGCTTTCCCTCTTTGCATGCCCAGTGGAGTGAACTACTTCCGTAATTGGTTCGTGCATTCACATCAGCGCCGTAATCGGACACAAGAACGTGAATACATTGCACATGATCACCATCGGCCGCCAAGTGCAACGGGGTCACTTCGTATTCACCGCGGGCGTCGACGGGTACGCCGCGTTCGACCAAGGCCTTGATGCAGGCGACGGAACCAGATTGTGCTGCATGATGGAGGGCACTTCGTTTATACTGGCAAGGCGCATGGATATCGGCGCCTAATGCGATAAGCGATTCCAATGCGTCAAAGGATCCTCCAAGTGCAGCATCATGAAGTGGCTCGTTGTTGAACTTATTGCACTGTTGCAGGTTTGCTCCATGTTGGTGCAATATCTCGATCACGGCAACGTGATTGCCCTGAGCGGCGAGATTCATGCTGGTGGCGCCTTCATCATTCTCTGCATTGACACGTGCACCCGCACTGAGCAGGTATTCACACACATCCGCGTGTCTGAACTGTGATGCAGCATGCAACGCACTGAATCCCTTGTCATCCGTCGCATGCAGCAGCTTCTCATCCTCCTTCAATAGGTACTTGACTTTCTCCATTGTGTCCGTTTCACTCTCACATGCCATGATGAGGGCTGTGTCACCATTGCTGTTGACATCATACAGACTGGCTCCGGCATCAACGACCTTGTTCATGGTGGCGGCGTCGGATAAGCGGCACGAGCAGCACATCGCCGTCGTCCTCTCATAGCTCTCGTGCAGGCAATGATTTCGTAGAACACTTGTTTTAACTTTATTGCTTATCCATTGCTTTACATTTCTATCTTTCAGTAAACTGTCTACTTTATTATTATCACCGTCAATTATTGCCTGTACTAATTGCCTTTCCTTTGGTATAGTTGCTTTTGATTTCGCAGGCACACGTCGTCGCGTAGCCATTGTAGCACAGAAATAATTTTAAAATGAATATTGCTTAAGTTATATCATACTATTATAGCACGTGTGGTTTTTGAACTTATTTATACGTCAATAATGATATACATGTAGATAAATTAACAGTGACTTATCATTGTATATGAAACTGGCCTTATGTGGATAATGGCATGTAAACATGCTCGAGAAAAATACTACAAACACTGCGACATTCAACGTAAATATTGCAAAACCAATATCGCTTGACTTACTATATTTTCTTTGCATTTTCAAGCGATAGCAGAAAATTCCGCAAGCGCGAGTCCTTACCATATTGCATTCTTTCAGTTCGTTTAATGAGGTGTATTTAATCGTTGTGTTAAACGTAAGCATTTTTAAGGAGTAAGGCATAAACCCCATGATCAAACCATGCTAAATATCATTATCCTTATTATTCTTATCAATCCTATTAAGTATGTCAATATCTTCTGAATCGAAGTACAATTTGAATAGATATCATTTGTGACGCAGTTGCACAGGTTTTATGCAGGCAAATTCTTTAATAATTATTCGATTGTTATGTATTGGCAATTGATATCAGGATAAACCGTGCATGTTTCTTATTGCAGGCAGAATTTGATTCAATGACAAGAGCATATTTTAGATGAAAATTTACGGAATCAAGGCGGTGAGGGGCTTGAGCTGAAAGAGGAATGGAGGTAAAAAGCGGAAACTCTTTTCGATAATTGACTACAAAAGCCTTGAATATGTAACCATATATTTCTACGCCGGAACCATGCGACCATGGTTGGTAATGAATTTTATATACCAAAAAGAAAATAAAGCGAAATTAAAGCGAACAATTTTCCTGTTTAAAACAACACGTTTTATTATTTAAATATCATCGGCGGATATAGATTCTCTCCAATTATATAACAACAGACATGTACATTATAACTATGTATCAAAAACGCTTACTAAAATAAGTATTTACGTTTTGCTAATATAATCCAAAGACATCCATGCCAATGACCGACATCACGTGTTGGTACAAACATTGACGAAACGAAATCATCATGAAATTAATGTGAATAAATATCCAAGTCTTCATAAACTATTAGATCACATTTCAAATTTTGGCATTTAAAACATTTCCTAAGTTATAATACATGTATAAGGTATCACATAAAAAGCTAAATTAGACCAAATTTAACCCTACCGTGTAGCATCTAACAGATAAGATATTCCACAACTCTAGATTATTTGGTCACATATTGACAAAATATTCTTAATATTGATTTATATATAATTATGTTAAAAGATCAATATCGCACATTCGAACCAAAATGAAAATAATTATCATGGACATGAAACTACCAATAACATTTGATAGTTGGCAAAATCATATGAATATTTATTATAATATCACAGGTAGTCTTTCTATAACCTTATCATCACAAACATACACAACATTACAAATATACACACATGCAAAACGTAACAAACATGCTACTGATTTATTCCCCGGACATCTCATGACAGAGGCCAGGTGGTTTTGATTAAAAATATACAAACTGTATCAAAAGAATAATGACATGATAGGATCATAAAAAGAATAAGAAATGAAGAAAATTAAATTGTGTCAAAAATCAGTCTATCATTTGTGTTCTCCAATATTATGCCCAACATATTGAGGCGCTAAGCATACCTAAAGTTTTTAATAAAGCGCCTAGATACTATACGAGTTGCCCGCGAGTTTTTTCCCATGTAAAATCGTGGACGGAAGCTGATAAAAATGAGAAAAAATGAGATTCATCAAGAACTTAACGATTGAAATCAAAAGGAAGGTCACAATTCTAAATAAATAGTATTATGCGCCCATTAAGTTATAAAATCTTTCCAATTGTGATTATATAGATAATAATCTTAAAATCCTTTTATTCAACTGTTGTATAGTTAAACTCGGGGGGTGTTTTAGGTTTATCCTTTATTTATTAGTATTTACTTTATATAAAATGAATATGTCTTTAATCACAGTTTCTTATATTTTATACGTTCATACTCTTTCAGCGAAACTGGTTTGTACTTTAACAATCCTTGCGAATTCACAATGTTTCATTTATCTTTACTACAATTTTGTCCATTACGCGTCTCCGTAACATTCGCTATGACTTCATAACTACACGAAGGTGTTCCTTCAGATGTGTTCCCTCTTTGACTATCAAAACGTTCCTCTAGCTCTAAGTTGTTTCTCTCGTGATTCTCACTTAGTTCTCTAAATAGTCTCTCTCGAATGTGAGGTTCGGGGATCCTTATAAAGGCCCTAACCGTCAACTTACTACTTAGTAATTAATCATTAACATACTTAAGCTACATAGAGACAAAGGCACTTAACACGAGATTACACATTAATGATTCACTGTCTAACGCTACCCTAAATCATAATTGCAATTGGCGTCAAGGTATACTTTAAAATCACGATAAATGCAACAACTCATTCTCACCTTTTAACCGAGTAAACACACTCACAAACTATAACAAAAGAGCGTCCGACGTGAAGTCGACGTCTTAACAATATATTTCAACACTTCATAATTGCCAATTAAGAACAAAGGGATTGCGCATAGACAAAGACTTTTCCTTCTAATGAATATTAATTTCACCTAAAAATGCCATATTTCAAAATATATATTCTATAATTGATACCAATATTAATTATAATAAAAGCTACAACTGTTGTATATTTACTATACAACATTTCCCCCCGCTTCAAATCAAAATTTCAGATTTTGCAAACGGTATATAACACTAGTAAAACATTAAAAATATATACTTATTGAATAACTGAACTACTGATATTCCTGCCATACTTTAAACTTATTCATGTCTATATTCCAATATAATTACGTTCCTTTTTTGATGAGCACTATTGTTTCGGATAACGGTTCCCTCTCTGTCTGTATCCTTGCCTTGGGGGTCTTCTGGCCATGAAAAAACCTGGCATTTGTTCATGTTGAACTGCATTGACGCGGTGATGACCTTGCCCGGCATGGACACTGTGACCTTGACCTTCATGGACACTGTGACTTTGACCTTGACCTGTACTGTTTCTGACCTGTTTCTCGAGTTCGTAAATGCGAATTTCATCTTGCTCAACTTTGTCACAAAGATCGGCATTACATTTCTTTGTCCATGATAATTTATGGTTTGCGTTTAGAATCTGTATTTTTAACTGAACAATTTCAGTATCTTTAGTGTCTAATTCCTTTCGCACTTTATGAACATATTCACGCTTTTCGCTTTTCTTCGATACGTTGCGCTCGCGGAGCTCATCGTTTTCACTTTGTAGGTCTTTAACATCGATTGCTAAACAGTTCATTTCAAGTTCACGTTCACGGTCATTTAACCTACTTTTCACTTCTTGAATCTCTGTTGTATATTTCTGGATCGTATCCTTATGAAATGCCGAATCACGATTGTGGTCTGGACGGGGTAAGAGTACTGCTAATTCGTCGTTTGGAACGCCGGCAAATGGCAAATTCGCCATTGATGCTTTGCGTGCGTTACACGCACTCATCCGTGCGTTATCACGCTCGATTCGCTTGGCTGACTTCGATGATTTCTCGCTTGACTGACCGGGAGGATGTACGGTTTGACGAGCGCTTGGACAGTATTTCGCAATATGCCAATGTTGCTTGCACTTATAACATCGACGCCAATCCTGGGAAATAGCACATACCTGCATAGAGCACATTCCAATGCGCGAAGACCGCCAATAACATGGTATGTAATTGTTAATGCAAGATGTGCAACTCGAGTTCGGTGACGTGTCATTTCGAAAGTGCAACGTGCAGTTCAGAACGTGTGGCGTGCAGTTCGGAACGCGCGCCGTGCATGGCGAATATCCGTAGCGAGGTGCGAAGGAATACGCCTTGTCGTCGTCAGAACGGCGAACTCCCTCCGGCCTTAAGTGCTGGCTACCCAGGCCTGCACGAGGAATTTCGAGATCGATTCTCCACCATATGTAATATACTAAAACTCGGGGGTGTTTTAGGTTTATCCTTAATTTATTAGTATTTACTTTATATAACATCAATATGTCTTTATTCACAGTTTCTTATATATTATACTTTAATATTCTTTAATTGATACCAGTTTGTATTCAACGATTCATTTATCTTAACTAGAATTTTGTCCATTACGCGTCTCCGTAATATTCGCTATGAGTTCATAACTACACGAAGGTGCTCCTTCAGAGGTGTTTCCTCTTTGACTATCAAAACGTCTCTCTAGCTCTCGAATGGTTCTCCAATTCCCTTAGTTCTTCTCGATCGTGAGGTTCGGGACTCGTTATATAGAGTCCGACCCTCAACTTACTAATCAGTAATTAAACATTAACATACTTAAGCTACATAGAGACAAAGGCACTTAACACGAGATTACACATTAATGATTCACTGTCTAACGCTACCCTAAATCATAATTGCAATTGGCGTCAATGTATACTTTAAAATCACGATAAATGCAACAACTCATTCTCACCTTTTAACCGAGTTAACACACTCACTAACTATAACAAAAGAGCGTCCGACGTGAAGTCGATGTCTTAACAATATATTTCAACACTTCATAATTGCCAATTAAGAACAAAGGGATTGCGCATAGACAAAGACTTTTCCTTCTAATGAATATTAATTTCACCTAAAAATGCCATATTTCAAAATATATATTCTATAATTGATTCCAATATAAATTATAATAAAAGCTACAACTGTTGTATATTTACTATACAACACAACCATGGGGCAATTACTGGTTGTCTGATAATCAAAGACTAGACGCTTCTAAGATAATAGCATTTCAAAAACAATGTAACCAACATGAAAAATAACAATTCATAAAAGATAGAAAATCCTCCATTTAGGTAAACGGTAATAGTCTATGAAACGGGTAACCGGTACACTCCCCCCCCCATGAACATTCCCCCCCATGATCATTCCCCCCTTTTTTGCACAGACATGAACAC
>LQRL01089585.1:0-14228 GCA_001703475.1 Hydroides elegans
GTTATTTCCAAAGTTAATTATAGTAAAAACTGACCATCCTGCATCCACGAATTGTTGAAGTTCACGGGGGATCCAAGGTCACTGACCTTCTAGTTATTTTCAGCAATACCCATCCCCGCCTGCATACACCTACCAGAAACCAGCTAGTCTTACCAACAGTAGTTACGGTGACATGTTCCAAGGCATGAATGGTCTGCCCACGACGTTTATCGCCACAAGCAAAACCAGCTTAGCAACAAGAAACACGGGTGTGTCATTGGGATGCAAATCAAAGAAGAAAGGATTAGAAAGGATGGGCTTTGCAGAAATTAATGAAAAAAGTTTCTGTCCTAATATATGATGTGTAAAATAATTTGAAACGAAACATCAAATTGTCTTATTAACAGAAGGGAAAGGGTTATATCGAATGTTTCGATAATTTAAAAGATCAAATAGGGAAAAACAAATGTACCAGATAAATTAATAACTGTGAAAGAAAATTAGAATACACATGTACTCATGTAGCCTATGCGGTTTTTAGCCTGACCTCTGTTAACTCAACAGGAACAACCTATAAGATAACCTACAAAATAAATAACCTAGAGTCTAGTTAACCAAATATTTGTTTTTGTTCCTTTCAACAGTTACCCCCAGCAGTAAGATGGCCGAGAAAGCCAGCGCTCTCATGTCCTCCAGTTTCGCCAGTCTCACGCGCCGCCTTAGCAACCAAGGTCAAAGTCAAAGTCATCGAACTGGGACACGTGGTTCAGCATCTACGTTGCCGAGGCGGTTACCTGGCAACAGGGGCAACAGTGTACCGAAGATGGCGGCGTCAGAAACGTCTTCGCCCGGTAAAAATGGATCCAATTTTAAATCATCGAGTTGGGGAAACTTATCATTTAGCAAGAAATGAAGGAGATATAAGGGGTTCGTTAGTTGGGAAATTGAATATTGATAAAGTAAATATTAGGTTTGTTCATGTTTCGCGCCGTTTGGGTCAAGGTCAAAGTCAAGGTCATCGACAAGGGTCACGTGGTTCGGCATCTACGTTGCCAAGGCGGTTACCTGGCAACAGGGGCAACAGCGTTCCGAAAATGGCGGCATCAGAAACGTCTTCTCCAGGTGAATTAGACAGGAAGGAAGTTTTGGGTTGGTTGGGGAATGTAAAAATAGGAAAGCAAAATAAAGAAGATCCTTGGGATAGATAGTTTGGAAACGCCACATTGATTTGATAAATATGAGATTAAATAATTGTGTTCATGATTATCAACAACCTTGAGTCATGGTCAAAGTTAAGGTAAAAAAACTGGGTGACGAGCGGATAAACAAAACATATTAAGAAAGCGAGAGGGGAAGCCTGATGGGGCTGGGATGAGTAATTGTTTGGAAAAAACACAAATTTTACTCTTACAATCTTTAATTTTCCCTTTGTCTAAATATTATGATTGTTTAATATAAATTTATGCGCCTTTTTACAGTGTCAGAGACGGCCCCTTCTTCTTTTAACTCTTCTAGTCAAAAAGCTTCCACGTCCAGCCTATCAAAACTTGACGACATTCCTGGTAAGAGTTATAGGATATTTCGAATATGACATTTTATAACCTTAATGTGAGCTCTAATATTCGCATTTAATTTTGATTAATGTATATGCCAACGTAAATTGTATTCGAGATATTTTTAGAATTTAGTGGATATGAATATACTTTGATATGAAAAAGGTACAATGTACATGGTTCAAACATTTAGATTTATTGAAAAAGAGGTGGATGGTTATGACTAAAACAACAATTACTTAAAAAGGCATGACAAACAAGTTTACCGGTAGTTCTTAAGGCAATAAGAAAATTGAAAAACCATTCTGTACCAGGCATAACCAAGAACTAAATTTGACTTTGAAACATGTTTTTTTAGTTATGGTCATTGTTAATGGTTTCCTCACACTTTTTACACAGGTTACAATGCCGCATTCCGCAACTCCTCTAGTCATCAAAACCCCGCAGCTTATCGGCCGACACACGCCCGTGCGCACTCGACCGGTCTCGATCAAGGCGTACCGGTCGCCGCCGAAGCAATGTCGGCACGGACGCCAACAAAGGTATGGAAGTGAACATTTGTCCACTCCATCCCAAACTCGCCCCCCCCCCCCTTCCGTTTATTTTGATATGAAAGGCCTGCAAAACACTAGTACTGCTGGCCAAATTCACAGCCTTAGTCTAGACCAGGTTTCCGTTCGTTATTACTTTCATGTTGGGTCTAGACTTAAGCTGTGAAATTGGCCGTACAAGTTTATAAAATGCAATATTATAGTTCAGAAAAATATTTATACATGTATATAGAAGCGTTTAAATATCGTTATAATTAAAAAGCGTTATAATATACATGTACATGTAAATCCAATTTGACGACCAGCCTCGATCAAGGCGTTCCGGTCGCCGCAGAGGCAACCATGTCGGCACGGGATCCAGCTAAGGGATGGAAATGATTTTGCTAAGGTGGATAGGAAAATGATGAGATCGAATAAACAATTTACAAATAAAATGTTCTTCTTTTTTTTAGTTGGAAATGAATTGTGTGAAAAGTGTTGAATCGATTCTCACGCCTACGGTTTTCAACATAGGATGTATTATTGAAAAATATTATGGGCCGCGACGTAGGTCCTTCGTTGCCTAATATATTCCCTATAGCATAGGTTTGAGGCAAGTAGTAAAAGTGTTCCTTTGTCATTCTAGTCGGCAGATTCAGAGCAGCAGCGATTGGGCATGGTGGTGGGCCGAATGCACGAAATGGAAACCATGTGTCAGCACTGTGCCGGCAAAATGGACCTGCATATAGGTTTGTAATTGTTACTGTAATTACTAAATAAAATGGACCTGCTTTTAGGTTTGTTATGCTATTTATGTTTGTGTCATGTAACCTCTTTTGCTTTAATTGCCACATATTGTTCATATTTTACATGCTTAAGAATTGGTAATATAGATCAGTACATATGTTTATTATGCGGGTGGCTCACTTCTATTGTATTGGCATTAGATTGATAAATTAAACATCAATAACATGATATAGAGAAGTTTAAACTTGAACATTTATACAAATAGAGTAACGAGTGAGAAAATGTGCATTAAAGGATAGATACCGCTTGGTTTTATGGCTGAATTTCAACACATCATATTTTAACTATAGCATTGTATAATATCTTTCTATGCTGATTTTCTACTTTGACTCACAGACAAACTGCAGTCTGAAATGTTGAAAAATGCGACGGGCAACCAAGATGAAGTTTTACTGGCATTAGCGGGGCTTAAACAGGTAATTTCAAAATAACAAGTATATATTTTCATAGAATGTCGAAATGTGTTTCTTTAAGATCTCAAATATCCATCATCGTCATATTATATCTGTTATCAATGGAAATAACAAATATAAAAAAAAGAGTTGTGTGATTTTTTTCTCGAAAACATTCATAGAAAGTGTGTGCTTTTTTTGTCGATATCATTCTGTAATATTTGTTCCCGATTCGCCATATTGTAATATCTCTATTTCCGTCTGTATCAACATGTAGGTTCGTGATGTTCTAAAGTTTCTACTAAAGCCGGCCAGCATCTTAAATATGGAGCTGCTTGTAAGATATGTTCCCGATTCGACTTCTTCTAACATGTTTCCCTCGTTTTTTGTCTACATCTGCATTTTTCGTCTAGGTTCGAGATGTTCTTAAGGGTTCCTGGTTCGCCCTATTGATATATGTTCCCCTCTTTGTTCAATATACACAGGTTCGCGATGTTTTGAAGGGCGTTCTAAAACCGGCGAGTATCTTCAACTTGGAGGAGATTGACATTCGCGAAGACCATTACGTGCAGAACACAGAATCGCCGGCACGAGTGAGAATGCAGCCACGGGCAGGTAACAAGAAAGGGGCAGGGGTATGGTTGGGAAGAAGGGAAGGCGGGGGGGGGGCGTCGGTCGTGGTTGGCAAGGGGGCGAGTATGTTGAGGCGTGTCGGGAATGATGAGGGATGTGGATAGAGGAGATGTGACTGGTAAAGGGAGGACAATATGATGGAAAAAGAAGGGAAGGCTAATAGAAGTGGAGTGCTTTGTCGGTGTGGATGGAGATGGGATTTGGATGGGTAGAGGAGGGGCATAGATTCAAAGAAGATTGACATTCGCTAAGACCATTACGTGCAGGACACAGTACTTTATGTCAAAACAAAGTAACTCACATATTGATACTTTCGAGTAATCACTGCTTAAATATATTTAAAATGGACATACACATATGACTTGCTGCTGCTGTCATGTAATTCTAGGCTGTACTGTATAGCGCTATGGGAACCAGAAAGCTATAAAAGTGCCTAATTGGTGACTAACCAACAGAAATGTTATAATTTTTGACTTGCTACGAGCGGTGTGTTACGTAATGTTTTACACATGAATATATATTTCTTTGTTAAACAGAAAATAACTATGATTCATCACCTGAGAGTTTGAACTCGAACAGAAATACAGCTGAAAACGTAAGTTAGATATACAAAAGAAGTAATATGTTTTCAATTGATATAAAAATATATTAATATGTTAATTTGAATATTAGGCCTACTTTTGTTGAATACATTCATATTAGTGTTTTGTTATCGTTGTTATATACAAATTGGTAATTTCATAAGGTTGTCTTCCAAAAACTGTTGCCTATAATTGAAATACATATTTGATGTTGAAAAACACAGATCTTTAGTCACATAACACTTTTCAAACAAGGTTCTGATGAATAGGCCTACTTTATGGAGTACGCTTTTATTAAGCACGGAACCATTCATGTATTTATCTTGAAAAATTCTAACGCCTTAGTCCATATTTATTAAGTAATAAATTATCCAGATGTATTTTTGGAATAACAAAAAGTATATTTTTAATAATTCCAGAGAAATTCGCCACCAAGCCGCAGCAACTCCATGGAAACTCCTGTCACTCCATCTGCTATCTTGAAACACGAGATTTTGGCTCAAACCGAGGTGGAATTGAGTCAATTCAATCGACTGGACACGTCAATCAACGAAACCGTGGACCAATCAGCAATGCCGAAACAAGAAAAGCAGGAGGTTAAGAAATGATTCATGAGAATATGAACTGATAACTGTTTTTTTTTAATCAAGGTAAATACCAGTTTTTTTTCGGAGAAATTGAAACTTACCAATCAGCAATGCCGACACAAAAGCTGGAAGTTAAAAAGTGATTCATGGGAAATATTAATGAATTACTATTTGAAATTTATTTCGAAATATGATATTTGGCTCAAACCGAGGTAGAATTGAGTCAATTCAATCGACTGGACACGTCAGTCAACGAATCCGTGGACCAATCAGCAATGCCGAAACAACAAAAGCAGGAAATTAAGAAATAATTCATGAGAATATAGTTAGATAACTGTTTTCGTAAAAAAAAAGATAAATAACTGTATTTTTTCGTTAAAATTGCTACATACCAAGCACATCGCAGAAACAATGGCAGAACGTTAAAAAGTAATTCATGGGAAATATTAATGAATTACGATTTAGAATTTATTTCGAAACATGATATTTTGGTTCAAACCGAGGTGGAATTGAGTCGATTCAATCGACTGGACACGTCAATCAGCGAAACCGTGGACCAATCAGAAATGCCGAAACAACAAAAGCAGGAAATTAAGAAATGATTTATCAAAATATAAACTGATAACTACTTTTGAAAAATGAAGATGTATAGCTGTATTTTTTTTTCGGTAAAATTGAAACTAACCAATCACCAATGCAAAAACAAAAGTTCGAAGTTAAAAAGGGATTCACTGAAAATTATTAATGAATTACTATTTGAAATTTATTTTGAAACATGATATCTTGGCTCAATCCGAGGTGGAATTAAGTCAATTCAATCGACTGGACGCGTCAATCAATGAAACGGTGGACCAATCAGAAATGCCGAAACAACAAAAGCAGGAAGTTAAGAAATGATTCATGGGAGAATACACACAAAAAAAAAACAGAAAATAAAGGAAGTTGCATTTTTTTACCAAATTTAAACTGACAAAATCCTCAATACAGAACAAAAGCATGAAGTTAAAAATAGTTCTTTAGAATAATTACAGAAAACAGGTTTAGAAAAAAATGAAGGAAAAAATGGATTCTTTTCGGCGAAATTGAAATTTACCAATCAGCAATGCAGAAAAAAATGAAGAAATTAAGAAAACATTCAATGGGGTATAAAATGAATTCATCCCATGTCGTTTTTTTTTTGCATAATATTATAGATTTAATATGTGCCATGATTAAATCAGCTGAATATGTTAATGTTTGTTTCAAGTTGTGTATGTTACTAGCTTAGGTCTCAAATTATGAATTTTCTTATACGTTTTTGGAAACACATTTTTTTAGCTACTTAAATTAAGCCTCAAATTGTTGTTTTACAAATAATTCTGCTAAAATGGACAAGCTATTCCCCAACCTGATGTTACTTCAGTATTATATCAGTTTTATATTTTTGTCAAACAAACAATTATAAGTTTGAAATATGTAACTACCGGTACATGTATGTTTACAATAGACACTAAAGCGATGAAAAGTACATAAAAGTAATTGAGTAAATATGTATTGGTCTAATTACCGTTTTGAGCATATATATTGAGACTATCATAAACGTTAGCACTGAGTTTTGTTCCTTAACTAAAGGATTTAACATTTTGTCTGTACCTGGTCCTTAAAGTGATATGTGCAATATGTAAATAGAATGTTTTCAAAATTGTTAAGCAAAAATCAGTTGTACAGTAATTTGTTATTTAGTCAAAATTTAGATGTATATTTAGTTGCTAGTATGATATTCGTCTACTGTAGAAAACTATAATTAACCGGCTGCTCGAAGCGATTTCGAAGTACTTATAACTTTTTTAGATACAGTAGACCCTCCTTAGACCGAACACCTCGGGACCGGCAGAAACTTATCGATTCGACCGATTTTTGGTTTATCCGATAAGATTTCCAAAAAAATATATATAGAGCCTCGGATCGCAAAATTTATTTGGATCGAGCAGTTATTCGGTTTATCCATCTTCGGTTTAACGAGGTTCCACTGTACATGTATATAGTCAAAACAGGATCATCAAATTTTGCGTTAAGCCATACGTTCATTTGCAATGAAATATACAGTATTTTGGGGCTTATTAAATCAGATTTCAAATTCCAAACCTGATTATTCATTCATGCAGCTTACCAATTTCATCGAATTACGTTACTGGGATATGATATCTGTGCTTTATATGCAAATGCGTTTTATGTATACATGGACAACAAATTGAATGTTTATAAAAAGCGAAGGCCTAGTACTATATTGAAGAAAATAGTTGATAAAGTTAAAGGTTACCTGTCACAAATTTAATATGTTTTGAGAATCGCGCGTATATTATAAAAATAAAAGATTTTATTCTACTGTTTCATCTGTGCTTCCTTATGTTGTATTGGATAATGCTTGCTCAATTGTATTATATATAGCGATATTTATGTTTAAAAAAAACTGATGAGATAGTGTCGGATAGTGTATAAGTGTTTCGACGTATATTAGTAAACTATTTCTAAATGTGAAAATGGATGTGTAGCCTTATTAAAAATTATTTCAGTTAAATTCTAAAAATAATTGGTAAAAGTTTATAATAAATTTAGATACGGCATGTTTTGGTCGTTTAAAATAAATACCTGTATTTTTATGTTAAACGAGCATTTTAGATTTGTTATATAAAATGCTTTTCATTTGAGGATTGTGAGCTTATCTGGCGCAAAAAAAAATAATATTATTGCACCCTTACTCAAGTGCGCTTATTATCGATTTTTTTTTTCTAAGATTCGTATAGTCATGTTGATGAAAGAGAATAAAATCATAGTTGTAAATGTCAATATTTGAATACACATAAACATTGTCTATTTTAATAAACTACATGTATCATATTTTCAAACCTTTAACATGATTATCTATTATAGTCAATATTATTACTGACATTTGAAAGAAGACGGTTCGGATCCATTTAACGTGATATTTGTTATTTTGATAATCAATGAGTTGCTTTTGGAATTATCTAGTCATTCATTTTGTTTATTTCTTATTATATTGACCTGAAATGTTTGTGTTCATTTTCGCAATGTGTAGTATGTATCTGATTATTCTTTGTTAGAATAAAATAACACAAGCATGCGATTCTTTCATTCAGTATTCGTAATTACGAAAATAAATATATATCATGAATCACGATTTGATTTACCGAATTTCGATATCTTGATAGTTAAATAGTTATTGTTTGATCTCAAGATACACACACACTGACACTTTATGTTTGTTATTTGAAACGAGCAAAAGAAACAAATCAAGATCGAGTTTTATTTCCTCAGAGGAGTCACCTAAACAAATGTTTAACAATCCAGATGTTTACACATACAGGGTTTCAAGTCTCCAAAATAAAACCCCAAAAATCCCAAATTAGTCTTTGTTTTTTAAGAGGACCAAAAAAAAATTAAAAAACCCCAAATAAACCTTTATTTTTCTTTTTTGGTCTAAAACCCCTTTTTACTCAGTTGTTTTATATTACTTTATGGCCTAATAAAGCTATATGTGAGCATATGTGACTTCTGCGACTAAAGTTTGGCATAAGTTTTCAATATGAGGTTGGCATTATCATAATTTAAATAATATTACCTATCAAATTACAGGTTATTTAATTAGCAAAACATAGATAATCATTCACTTTTTGAGCATTTCAGCAAATGATTTAGCTTTAAGCCTTTTATCATTTCCTGTATTCTAATTATAAAAATAAATATTTTAAAATAAACTTTTAAAATAATAATATCTGAAGAAAAACCTTTATAACATTTTTTCCTGAATAGGAAAATTGAATGAATAAGAAGCCAGGCGAAAATTTTATTTGATGGTTCTTTTGAGCGGCATGTAATATATAATGTTGACCAATGATTTTATAATGTTTCGAATTTAATCAACAAAAGTAGGGCTGTGTCGGGTACCTCTGTCAGTCGGGCACTCGGAAATCGACTCGGGTTCCCGAACTGAAATTTGAGTTCTGGTACCCGACACAACCCATGGAACTGTCATTTTAACGCGATTTAAATGGTTCAATCGTCTAAAAGCATTTAAGATGTCAGTTTACGAACAAACACGATATATCAGTTCATCTTATATTTGGTTATAAAATTACGACACCCATATATCATGTTTGGTAAACGTAAATGAGACCCTAGGAAATCAGGTTTTGAGAACTTCGGGTTGGGTATCTGGTCGGGTTGGGACTTCGGGTGTTCGAGTAGCAAAATACCCGACCCGACACAGCCCTAAACAAAAGCTCTATTTAAAAAATAAAGATAGTAAGTAAAGGGGCTATAATAATTTGATGATTAAACTTGGTTGTTCCTCTCGTCCAGAAAATAAAAATGTTCCAGAATACTCACATACGTCTTGAGACGCGAGGCCGCGGGTGTCGTCAGGCCTTCTCCTGGTGTCACTGCTGGTTTCGGGGAATTCTGAAGGCGATTAGCTTCACCAGGCTCCTTAGTAAGGCTTCTCCTCACCCACCCGCGGCCGGCTTGGTACGAGCTCCTATTTCACCGATTCTTGATGTTGTAATTCTTCACGCAGCTTCATATGAAGCTGCCCCATGATGTTTTTTTCCAGGCCAGTCTTTTTCGTTTGCCCACGGCACATCGTGTGTTTTGAGCCCACATGACCTGTAGTTGTCACCGTATACTGCTTCTACTATCACATCACACTTCAGCAGCTCCCTGTGGTACTCTGGAACACATTCTGCTTTGGCTCTTATTATGGCACTCATGACCTCTAGTTTTTCTTCATCCCAACTTGCCTCAGTCAACACTTGTTTCGCTAGTTTCTTGGCTCCACATGCATTAGGCTGTTTACAGATTTCCTCAGCCAGTTCCTCCATCCCGTAGTATCGAGCCTTCATGAACTGGTACGCATGTTCGGTGGACCTGAAGCAGCGTTCCAACACTTTAACTGAGCACAGGTAGAAATTGCTGAGAATGTCATTTTGCCTTGGAACACTCTTACGTTTCTAAGCGGACGATGTCGTCGTTTTGGGCATGGCTTTTTTAGGGTTTGATGAGTGTCACTACCACATACTGCACATTGGTGGTGTTGCGATTTACCGCGTCGGGTGGCTTCAGCTGCGGCGTCCCCTCGATCGCTAGTCTTGCTAGCTAGTGAGGGAACCGAGTGCGAGAGACCCGCTTTCGTGGCGCTACCTCGAACGCTAGTTTCGCTAGGTAGTGAGGTGGCCGATGATGCGCTTGTATGTTGGTGTCATTATCCGGATTCGTATATCTCTTTCTATTCCATATACACATTGATGCGGATTCTGCGGTTCTCCCCGCCTTGTCTATCACTGTGCGCCGCTCCTTTCCGGTCACGCCGAGCATCTTCAGCGATCTCCATATAGATTGGCCTGGGAACCCGCGACAGCCGATCTCAAACGGAAAACACCATGTTTTCCAACCGTTGTCTTTGCATTTATCGACCAATTCCGCATATTTGAGCATTTTCCGTTCATGAGCCTATTCAATTCTTTCCTCCCACGGAACCGTTAGCTCCATGATAACGAACACTTTGCTTTCTTTTGAAGATATGACGATGTCGGGTCGAAGGTTTGTAGGCGCGATATATTCCGGGAAGCGTAACTGTCTCTTTAGGTCTACTAGCAGTATCCAGTCGTTGGCCATGGCGAGTATTCCTGCGGCGCCACCACGAACGCTAGTCTTGCTAGCTAGTGTGGTGGCCGCTTTTACGAACTTGATGAATTCGGGTCGTCGCTGTTTCCCTTTCGCGTTTTTCACTGCTGTATTTAATCCATCCGCTATGGCTTCAAGCACCTGGTCATGCCTCCATCGGTACTTTCCTCCTGACAGCGATTTAGGGCACGAGCTCAATATGTGCTCTAGCGTCGCCCGCCTCCTACAATTCTCACATGCCGGATCGTCAATCAACTTCCATATTGCTAAGTTGCTAGGAGACGGTAGGACGTCATACACCGAGGCGATAGCGAATTTCAACTTGTTTGACTAAGTTTTCCACACTTCATTCCACGTGAGTTTTCTGCTGCGTATGTTTTCCCAACGCATCCACTTCCCTTGGGCCTTTAAGCTCACTGCCTTTGTTTGTCTTGTTTCTTATTCGTGCTGGCGCACCTCTTGCTGGACCATCTCCCTTCGCTGGCGGCTGCTCGCTCCTCTCCATTGTGCTCGGGTGATACTTCCTAAGCCCAATCTACCTTGGGTGACGGTGCCAACGAGGTCTTTATGCCTAAGCCTCGACTCTGCTTCATCCAATGCGTCTTGTGCCTTCCACTTAAGCCTCGTCCTGTGAGTAAGTTGGGCACCTTGGAATTTGTCGTCCTTGTTATCGCGGAGGATCATTGTGTGACGAACTTGTGCGACTTTATATTCCTCGACTATGGATGTCATCGGTAGCTGCAGCACACCTCCTTTGTTGTACAATGCAATGCTGCCAAGGCTCTTTAGGAAAGACAACCACTTCCGCAGGAAGGTGCTCACTTTCCCTTCCAACTTCATAGTCAGTGGTACGTTGTAGAGGGAAATTGGCCAGATTAGTCGTGGGAGTATCCCATGCTGGTAGCACCATGCTTTGTACGATCCTGGGAGTCCGCTTTTGTCGACCTCCTTTAACCAGGTTTCAGCTTGCTCGGTCATATTCTGTACCATTGGTGTGTCCTTTCCATCGATGGTGAACCACTTTCCGAGGCACTTGATTGGTTTTTCTTCTACTGTAGGCATCGGGTTTCCGTCAATTTTGAAAATCATCTTCTTCGGTTTTCCGTTCTTTATCACGAGGCTACGGGTTTTGCTGGCTTGAATTTCATTCGCGCCCAGGTGAAAATTTCCACCAGGTCGTTCAACATCCATCTGCCCTGGACAATCGACTTAGCCATCACCGTCATGTCGTCCATGAATGCTCGCGTTGGTGGCTGAACTTTGCCTGACTTTGTTACGGCACCTCTTGATTTGTTTTCCGTGCTTTTGACTAGAAGGTTGATAGCTGCCGCAAAAGCAAAAACTATTACCGATATTGTGCATCCCGTGATGATACCTATCTCAAGATCCTGCCAGTCGGTGGTGTAATCTTCGACTGAAAACCTTATTTTGAATCGAGAGTAATAGTCTTCCAACAGGGTTCGAAATTGTTCCGGTACGTGGTATCGCAGGAACGTCAGCTCAACTAGTTTGCGTGGAACAGTGCCGTAAGCGTTCGTTAGGTCCAGCCAGAAAACCGCTAAATCTCCTTTATTCTTCCTTGCCTCTCCTATTATTTGGCTGATGACGGCTGTATGTTCAATACAGCCCGATACACCTGGAATACCTCCTTTCTGGACCGAGGTGTCTAGGTATCCGTTAGCAGGTACGTGGTCATAGGATGGAGAGGAATAATTTTCCTTCAACGTTGAGGAGAGATATTGTCCTAAACTGCTTGATCTCTGTAGAATCTTCCTCTTTCGGGGCGAAGATACCTTCCGATGTTAGCCAGCTGTCGGCCACTTTTCCCCTTCGCCAGATTACTTTGAAAAGCGCTAGCAACCTTCTTTGAAGTTTGGGACAATTCTTATATATCCGGTATGGCACTCCATTTGGTCCGGGAGCTGATGCTGCTCTGGCTTTCTTTATTACTTCTTGGAGCTCGGATAGCTTTGGAAGCCCCATCTCGAATGGTTCTGTCGGCTCTGGTTGAAATTTCACTTTGGCGTTCGGGGGGTAGTTAGCCTTAGGTAGTTCTCGACTTCCTCTTTCGGTTTTTTCAACACACCACTTCGTTTCTCACCCAACATGCCTGCGACGTATCCGAATGGATTGGACGTGAAGCGCGCACGTTTGCGTCGTCTCTCGCGCCTGTTTCTTATGTGGTTCTCCGCCCTTCAAAGACACCTCAACTGCTCGCGGTTATATCTAGTAAGCTCGCTATTGCGGCCTTCTCCTCTAGTGTAGACTCTTTGAATCGTTTGCGCAGGCTCTTTAAATCGGATCGCAGCTCTTGAATTTGCGTTTGTCTTCTGTTTGGTGTCGTTGTTTGGATTTTTATCTTGACTTCTTTCACTCCGAATGTTTCCTTGCACACTTGATAGATGACGGAGGACAGTGTTCTCATCTTCCGATCTACATCACCCCTTAACGTTGTTTTTAATAGGGTATCCAAGTGTTTATCAAGTCTGTTCCATTTTTCCTTTTCTCGTTGTGCTGGCCAGTTTATTCTTTCCTTCCGTTTCTCTTCTTCTGGATTAACTCTTCGATGTTCGTGCCCCGCCTCTTGATCCCTAGGTACTGGGATAGGCCTCACACTGTGGTGTGCTTCCTGGTGTGGCCTTTCCGTCGTCTCACCAAGTTCCCTTGCGCGTTGTTCCAAGTTAACAATTGGCGGACAGCCCATTTTAGCTCGGTGAATATTGAGCCCTCTCTTGTTCTTCAACGTTTTTCCGCAACTGCAGACGTTATCTCCGTTGTTCGATATGTCTGTCCCTAAACGCGGCGTAGTCCTCTCCGTGTATCTACCGGTGGACCGATCATCCTCCCTTGCTCTCGCCCGGTCCTGAGGGTATTGCTCATTTTGGTTACTCGTAGCGATTGATGGCTTCAGGTACAGGGCTTGCCGGGCCTCTGCACCACCGTTACTGGACTTTCCCAGTCGTCACTCGTCTCTCCAGGTTGCCCACCGCTCTATTCTCGGCTGCCACCCAGTCTTTCCCGGGTGTCACTGCAGTGCAGTTGTTGAATACTCACATACGTCTTGAGACGCGAGGCCGCGGGTGTCGTCAGGCCTTCTCCTGGTGTCACTGCTGGTTTCGGGGAATTCTGAAGGCGACCAGCTTCACCAGGCTCCCAAGTAAGGCTTCTCCTCACCCACCCGCGGCCGGCTTGGTACGAGCTCCTATTTCACCGATTCATGATGTTGTAATTCTTCACGCAGCTTCATATGAAGCTGCCCCATGATGTTTTTTCCAGGCCAGTCTTTTTCGTTTGCCCACGGCATATCGTGTGTTTTGAGCCCACATGACCTGTAGTTGTCACCGTATACTGCTTCTACTATCACATCACACTTCAGCAGCTCCCTGCGGTACTCTGGAACACATTCTGCTTTGGCTCTTATTATGGCACTCATGACCTCTAGTTTTTCTTCATCCCAACTTGCCTCAGTCAACACTTGTTTCGCTAG
>LQRL01089610.1:20988-32465 GCA_001703475.1 Hydroides elegans
CAATCCTGTCTCTGGAGATGGATACACGTAAGCCGCGATAGCCTCTTGACTGCTCGTTATATGTTTGGAAGCAGAACGGATTCTGGATAAATTGTTATGAAGTTAATTTTTGAAAATGTTCAAAACAACTCAAAGCATAGAATGGAAAACTCAATGTTTTAACACAGCTTTATTGAATCAGAATATGTTTTTTAGGAGTACCCGACGACTTTTTCGGCGTAAAATATATTCTGCTTTAAAATCATTCTTGCTGGATTTTTTTTTACAGAACAGGACATATATAAACATTTCTTACTATTGCATTTCGAGAAATAAGGCTAATTTTATTAATTTGTGAACCAAATAAACCCTGTTTTGAGCGAAAAAGAGTTACAAAGTAGGAATAACTAGTTTTGGTCAACTTTCAAAGATGTATGGCACCTTTCATGCTGAGTATCTATTCTTGCTGGCAACATTTTGCTGGCAAACAAAGAATAAATGTTTAGCTTTAATATAATAAAGCGGCAAATGAAATTCATACCAAACTGAGTCATATTAAACCAACTTCTAAAAATCGTTCGCTGGGTACTCCTGTTTTATGTACCAAATATTCTTAACGATGACAGGCTCTTTTGGACATTTGTATTTTTTCTCTTCTTACGTCGCTAAACAATTATCAAAATATGTCTTACATAATGTTTAAGTAAAAAGGAGTAAAATCACAATATAAAAAGCGCAATCATTTTAATGAGTTTCGGTTTTGATCCCTTATCGGTCAATGAAATTACACCGGTATCCTCTTTCACTTTTCTGGCGCTGCCGCTCTCTGCCTCGCGCTACTCTTATGATCTTAATCATTTTTTTCAGCTGCGTCATTATCGCTTTCTATGGTGATACCGAGTTTAGCAACAATCCATTTTAACCCAAACAAATACAATTTTTGCTTTTGTTTAGATGTAACTCAGACACACTTGAAATATCATTGTTGATTAATTTTTCGCGATTTATCGCGGTTAGCTAGCAAGCGACCACCAGCATGAGTGTGAATTACCCAAAAGCATTAAAGTCGAAACGAACACCGCGTAATCTCGTCGTTGTGTACCAAAATCCTCGATTTGAACAAGCGACTGAGTGAGTAAACAGCTATGAAATGGCCATTATGCGTTTTCTTAAATGCAAAACGATATTTGAATAAAATGAAAAAATGATAATTTCGGCAATAAATGAATGCAATATATTTTTTTTTACAATGGAATTGATGAAAAATGAAAAATGTGATATCATAATAATTGATCACCATTATATGCGAAAACATCACATCAGTGTCTTCCTGTTTTAGAAAGGGAAGACGATTTTAATTGCGTGTTTTATGAAGTAATTAGTGATAACATATGTCCCATACATTTTATTCATAATTCCTATGATTGTCATTAATATATCAATAATTTAGCTTATTGTCAAACTTATGCGCAGTAACATATATGTAAGTACAAATGTATGTGTTCAAAGTTCGACCAAGAGTTATTGTAATTGCGTAAAAGCTATTTTTTTTGTAAAATAATTGAAATAATTGAATTGCTTTGCAATCGGCTTCATATCCCTTATTATTTATTCATTTATATATTTATTATAAATAAATATCCCTTATTAGGCTGCCATTTAAACCAATTTAGAGGAGATATAACCTCCTAGCAATGGTTAAGAGAATCAGCTACACAGAAACGCATCCAAAGTAATTTAAAGATTTTGAGAATTTAAAATCTTGATAGACAATAAATAACTGACTCGGAGATATGGCGCCTGCCACAATGCATATTGTGTTTTGAATGTTCATGAATAGTTTTTTTTTGCTTTCATAAAATCTATTTTCAATGACGTTCATCGTCGAGTGGGTAAAAAATATCCACACAGTTAATTCAAAATGAGAAGAGCACCCCACGAGGTGTTCCTCAAAAAAGGTGTTCCTTTTCAAATTTGATCTAGCTACAAACATTCAAAAATTGCCATCTAGCTACAAGAATTTAAGGAACAGCTTTTTCAATAATTTGATATTTTTTACAAATGCATTCGAAATTTTGTTTTTTTCAAATGATCTAGAAAAATATAGCTAGGCTTACTCAATCGAAATGTAATTAAAAACCGGTAGTATATATATGAATTTCGATTTTTATTTTTCACGAAAGGTGTTCCTCTTCGGATTCTACCTAGATGAGCGAAAGGGGGCCAGCTAGCTACAAAAATAGGAACACCTTTATGTAAAAAAGTATTTTCCAAATTTGACTTTTTATTGTCAATTTCAATTTATCATGTTGGTTTATGTACAAATAAACACTTTTAAAAACTGGTGTCGTGGGGTGCCCTTCAAAATGAATCACTAAAAATCACACGAATGGTCTGACCATGAAAATGGTGTAGATTTCCATTGTTATGAAGAGCACCTCACGAGGTGTTCCTCAAAAAAGGTGTTCCTTTTCAAATTTCATTTGGCTACAGACTTTCAAAAATGGCCTTCTAGCTACAAGTTTTTAAGGAACACCTTTGTAGATTTTTGTCGATTTTTATAAATTCCTTCGTCAATTTAGGTTTTAATTTTATTCAGAGATATATAGCTAGGCACAATAAAATGTAATACAATCAGAAATTTGTCATATATACCAGTTTTACTATTTTCATTTTTCATAAAAGGTGTTCCTCTTATGATTCTAGCCAGCTAGAGGAGCGCAGTGAGTTCAGCTAGCTACAAAAATAGGAACACCTTTTTGTAAAAAAAATATTTTTCTGAATGTGATTTCTTTTTGTATATTTCAATGTAACAAATGATTTTATACTCAAATAAACGCTTTTTGAAAATTTGGTCGTGGGGTGCCCTTCTTGTTATGACGCCCGTGTTTGCCGTACCGAATTACACGGATTTGCATGAATATACAAATTACATCTCAGGTAGCTGTTTCAGTCAAACTGAGAATTTCCGGGCATTGAATTCAGTCAAATGGTTTTACTGTTGAAACGACCGCATCAAATGGTCATTCGATTGAAGAAACTTGGTTCGTTTCAGTTTCAAATGTTAGTTTCACATTTGAAACACATTTGACATATTTGTTTATGTCACTGAAAGGATATTCACAATATTGATTACTTTTTATATGCTTTTGAATCACTTCATGTAGTTATGAATGCAACATAAGTATATAACGCAATAATTTCACTGAATTCATCACTGAAAATAGTCACCGTATGCACCTGTTCAATGACGCATTATGTCATTGAATGTGTAGGTGTGTGGTCAGTAAAGTTATAATTTATTTGGTATAAACAAATTAAGTTGTAAAATTGAAAGCTAATTTATACCAATGACTAACGAAGAATTGACTATTCAAAAATAGTCGTATCGACCCTAGAATAACATTACGCAAACAGGAGAATAATATGTTTTAGATTATTGCACAAATAATACTGAAATACAATTTGACGTTTTATTATTTGATTTTCAGTTTTGACATAGCAATTTGGACAAAATCATGCTAGAAATATCAACAGTTATTGATCTTCACGAGAACTGATGATTACGTTAATAATACAGTGATATCGAAATGTTTAACCTATGAGCACTAGGTTCACGGAGGGACAACCAAAAAAATACACTCTAGCGGGGATCAAAACCCCGATTTTAACAGAAAGATTTTTTCATACAACGCTAATAAATACATAAGTTAAAAAAATGACGCAATAACAATTTGCCTATTTCTTAACACAGGATATAAAATTAGCCGGAAAATTAGCATTGGATGAAAACAATATGTATATCTCAAAACCTTTGATTTTGATGATTATAAAAAGTTTTGTGACAAAATTATCATTGCTTATCCAGGTTTTAGTTTTCATTCAAATAAAGGTGTTTCGTATTCTGGCTTATATTATATTCCGTTGCATTAACCGTATAGAGACTCAATTTGTCTAAGATAAACACACTTAAATGAAAATGAATTGAATACTGCAAAATATGTTTAAGTTCAATCATCGGACATATAAAACATAATGGCAAGAAATAGAAATGTATGTAAAACAATGTAAAATGCAGCAAAAATACTTGTCGAAATACCGATGAAAAAAAAAAATGCTATCAGAAACCAAAATCCGTGCTCCTAAAATCTAATACTAGTAAAAGTGAAGAAATTACTTTAATTCTTAAAATATACTAAGAGTCAAAAGTACGGAATATTATTTTTGAAAAATTCTACTATCAATATGAGAAAATATTTATTTTTCAAACAAAAAGATAATGTAAAAACTATATCTTAGTTATAGTTTCTGAAATTTTCAGATCAATTGATAATCATTTAATGTGAGTAATGAGCACGTAGAGCACACAGGGGTCGAAATCAAAAGTCACACTTACGCATATCAAAGCATGCATGGCCTTTTAAACGCCTAGTTACCTCTATTACAACATGGCTCTATGGTTGCTATGCATAAATCAAACATACAAAGTAATAACTATTTTATTTACCTTTTGAATTGTGGTATCCATGAACGTAACCAAATTACAATATTTACAGCTTAACGACATAAAGTTCACTTTCAAAAAAGCGTATCAATAATTACTGTATGCCCTCCTGCTACTTCAATGCACTCAGTGCATACGAAGTCTTGCTATCAGTCTATCCCCATGTTGTTGGGTAATCTGACCCCATTCCTCTATCCATATCACTTGGAGATCGTTGACTGTAGAATCCGAATTCAAGCGGGGGTAGCCCTTCTGGCCAAAATGTCCCACATGTGTTCGATTGGGTTCAAATGCATGATACGTTGATGAAATTCTGCGACCCCAAGTGGTTTCCTATGAAGACGCGGTAGGCGATTCTTTCATTAAAACAGGATGACAACGCAAAGCCCTATAAAGGGTTAATGGTGCATATTTTTTTTTGGCATATAAAAAAAACTTGCCGGTGGTATCACCCGATCTTAACCCAATCGAACACATATGGGACATTTTGGGCAGAAGGGCTTATGTTGTTAAGCTGTAAATATTATTATTTGTTTACGTTCATGGATACCACAATTCACAAAGGTAAAAAAATAAGCATTACTTTGTACGTTTTTTTTATGGATAGCAACCATAGAGCCATGCTGTAATAGGGGTAACTTGGCGTTTAAAAGGTCATGCATGCATTGATATGCGTAAGTGTGACTTTTGATTTCGACCCCTGTGTGCTCTACGTGCTCATTACTCACATAAAATGATTATCAATTGCTTTGAAAATTTCAGAAATTATTACCAAGATACAATATTTACATTATCTTTTGGTTTGAAAAATAAATATTTTCTCATATTAATTGTAGAATTTTTCAAAAATAATATTCCGTACTTTTGACTCTTAGTATAGAATACTAAATGAAATAATGAATAATCTAGTCGGCCTCAGCATATTCCATTGATTATAAAAAAGTAATTCGGCCAAAACTCAATGTTAAAATACAAATAAATATTAAAAGGAAATCAACCGAGAAATATATGAACCACCTATGAACAGTTCTATCCCCCTCGACACAGACGTCGGAACAAACGTCGAAATTGTTGCTATTAACAAAAATATAATTTAGATTTCTGGATGTTGTCATATGTTGCTAACGTCGACACCATTAGGGCCCAACCACACGGTTCAGTCCAACTTCCAGCCACAATCAGTAAAAAAGTGAATTCAAAGGTTAAGGCGGCAATTTCGTTTTGACAAAACATATAAACTAATAATTACTAAAGTGTCGAATTTTGTGGCGACGCTTCGATTCACTAACGTTGACGTCAACAACAACAAAAAAAACATCCGGAATGAATAAAATCGACGCCATATAGACTCCTCCGCGATGCTATGCCGAGTCCGGGGGTGCCACCCTCTACAATATCGTGCAGCTGCCCTTTTCCTTGAACGGGTTATCATTCTGCTTCGCAAAGCCTTTAATGAGCACGTCGCCATCCTGATACTGGTCGCAGTACTTGATCATCTCGGCCACGCACTCGCTCACCGGAAGTCGCTGGATGGCTGCCTCACTGCGCAGCTGCTCCACCAACTTCCGCTGCGCCTGCAGGCCCTCTTGGAACTTGTTCATTTCCGGGTCAGGAACACGTGGTCGGGTTCAAGTGAGGTTGAGGGGGAGAAAGTGGGGTCCTGTGGGATACAAATTGACATGGTTATGGTTGTGATATGGCGTCAATAGGACATCTTGGTTGCTTAATTCTACTTGTTAATATAAATGATTTAATTCTAAAATAGTCTTGGTTGGCATGAATTTAAATTCAAATATTTCTAATAGGTAGATTGACACTTATTGGAAATCTATATATGAAAGTATAGTATCAGTCATCAATAAAATATGATCATATTTATAAAGGTGCGATTCTAGAATTGTTATCGAAGAAATGCTTGTTTAATGTGAAATATAATACTCGATTTAAGACAGACAAGAATATGATTTTAAAATACCTTTTTCATTTTTTTTTTCAATCAAAGCGTTCATTTGCATGCCTGTTGTTTTCAGAATTAAGTTATTCTTATGTGTGGCGTGTTTAGAAATATTAAGATAGTTTAATTAATATATGGACAGGAGAACAAAAAGACATCACAATATTTATGAAACGTGCAGTAACTTGTTACAACAGTTCATCAACAAACGATCAACAATGTCATTCCAAATAAGATATTTTAGAATATGACATTAAATGACATATCACAAAATAACTAGAGACGCATTAAAATTCGATGCATGAAATATCAATCTGAAAAAAAAATAGACTTCTAGTTTTAGATAGAGTTTTACATCGAGATGTTAAAACAGTCTTTTTACCAAATAGCCAAATGGCAGGATACAATTTTGTCTTTAATTGTTTATAGACGTTAATAAACTACTTATTGAAAAAAAGCACACTAAGATGATGTTGAATTTTCATTTTGAATTGAAAAACACAACCGTAACTTAATGTTATCCTATTTAGGGTTCTTATGTGCTTCAGTAAAACGCAGGACAAATCCGAACTGCGTAAATGACACCCAATCCCTGATCCTATGGCCGCACGGGATTTCATGGAAATCAAATCAAATATGATAGATAGCTAGGAAGCATCGTTTTACGGCGCTACTTAAATTAAACTTTGCTAAGGTGAAGCCTTTTGAACGACACATTAAAAATTAAGAAACTAATATATGAAACAAATGTACATTACCTTTTACAATGATTATCTCGGAATAGTTTTGTCATAAACGAAAAGGTTTCATAACGCATATGAATAAAACTAATATAGTTTGAGAAGCATATTTATTTCAATAAACATATATCAAGTCTATTGTTTAACATTAACTATTTTGCAATTTTACAACCATGCTGTATAATTTGTTTTGTATAAAAATTATCAAATGTGTAAAAAGAAAAATGATTTTTAATGCTCCTTGCCAATTAAGACAAATATACAACTCGTTGTATTAAATGAATAAAATGAACCATGGAAGCAATACATTATTTATACATTTATTGGTAAGTCTGTAGTAATTAATTGGCCTATGGAATACAGAAAATATGGAAGATAATCTGAATAAGTATCAAAATAAATCTGTCTAAACACATATCAATACAACAAATCTTTTGACAAAAGAGAATAGATCAAATTCTAAGACATTTATGTTATAGATTGGCATTAGCGAAGACATGAAATACGCATTTAATCTATGTACCAACGTATCTACTAAGTGATAAAAATAAATTCATTTTACAATCATTCAATAAATCGCATGTGAATAAGTGGCCCATTAATATGAATGTATTGTGATCTTAGAATTAACTGAACATATTCCGTCTCATCTTCTTAAATACATGCGTACTTCATGAAAACGCTCAACGCTTTAACCCACGCGAAAAGACGTTGTACGGCGTCAAGAACCATTATGCAATTAGTTGGGCCAATGAATGTGTGTTATCAAAAAGAAAGACATGTTTTCTCATGATTACACCTTCACCACAAAGATGCTGAAAAGACGACATCATGTGGTAATAATTTAAAATTTCCGAACTTCAGAAAAAGTAACAAAACGCAAACGATACCGTTTTCACATTGCTATACAACGTCTTTTCGCAAAGGTTCCTCAATTCCTCATTCTGACAATAAACACATTCCTTATATTTTCAGAGAATAGTGCAGCCGCCCTTCTCGACAAAGGGATTCTCCTTCTTATTGGAAAACCCGATGAGCAGCACGTCATGTGACAGATTCTCCTCCATGAAGCTCATCATCTCCTTGACGCACTCGGACACTGGTTTCCTCGGCAGGTTGCACTCGGCACGCAGCTGCTCGACCATCTTCTTCTGCTGCGCGATGCTCGTTGCCATGGTGATCAAGGGGGTGAAGGGGCGTCTGAAACAGAGAAGGGGAGGTGCAGTGTACGGGAGGGCGGTGGGTGCATGGTGTTTAAATGGTTAGGGTGTGGAAGTGTGAAGTTGTGTTTTGTGCTATTCCTCAAATACTATCAAGTGAATTGATTAAGGGGTTGATATCATCTTGAAAGAAGCTCTATAATAAATTTTCCATCAGTTGGGATTCAGTATCTATACTTAATGGACTTGATAAAAATCTAATAATAGTAGGCCATCAGTTTGTGTGTTGTCCAATGAAACGGGAACCAGACGGACTGATGGGGCCTAGCAATAATTTCGCACCCAATCACGATACAATTTCGAAATGGAGGCTGTACTACATCGGCTTCTTCATTTTAATCACACTAGCTAATAAACCGGTGAGGCAGAAAGGCATTGCGAGGTTTTTCCCCCATGCGTGGCTTCAATATTTATCACAAATTAAAATTTTATCGCTAATTTATCACATTATTTAATCAAATTGGCATACACATATAGGTGTATTATATGCATAGTTATTCTGAGTATATCTCATTTATCAATTTGAAGTCAAGACCATTAAAAAGAGGTGTACCAGTTCAACAAATTATGGAAAAATAATTGATTGTTGTTCATTCTCTTCAATTCAACCATATATTTTCAAAACATTCAATTCGGGAAATGAAAGAAAACTAATCACGGCAAACACACTGATGCTATTTTGATTCCACTCTATTTCTAGAAGATCATTAAGATGCAAAACTACTTGATAATTTGTGTGCTCACAACACATTCGATTCTTGCTCTAAAAGCACAACAAACAAGAAAGAAGTTTAAAAGCCGCCTGACAGAAACAGTTCCTCGTTTTAAACATTAAAATGCATATGTTTTATGAGTGAGTTTTCAAAAACAAACCGGAAGTAATCATTAAATGACTTTTGTCTTTTTCTGGTCTGTAAAACTGACACAGAGAAAGCTGTGCACAATTCTCAAATTATAAAATTCCAAATGTATAATTTTATGATTCCGGGGGCGGTTTCTGTCTGAGGCGGCGAGACGATCAATAAAAGAAAGGAAAGGTCACTAACCTCTGATCAGAGTGGGCATGCGCAGAAGCGACGCGAGAGGCAACACTCGCGAGGGAGGAGGAGCAAAAACACACTCAGCCAGATTCTCTTTTTAAAAGCTATTTTGCTTTTTTACATAATTAATTCCATGTTAGTTCAGATAATCCTCCGGTTTCGGGCAAATTCAGATGAATCTGTTTTCCTTTGCGTATTTTTTTTGTCTGTTTTTTTTTCTTTCTGTGTTTTGGTTTTGCAACTAAATTTCATTTTACTTAGTTCCTAAAAATGGGTCAATTATTTTTAAATTGGCGGGTAAAAGCTTTTACATTATGGATTTTAACGAATCTTAATTCATTATTTTGGATAAAAATGAACTTAATGCTTAAACAAGTCTTACTTTGATTATTTTTATTTTCATTGGAAAGTTTTTTGTGCAAAAGTTGCTCTTTGCTTTACTTAAAAGATGCTGAAATATATTTTATGACTTTGACAAGCTATATAGGAATATTTTCCAGACCCTAATTAAAGAGTTAACACGGAAAGAGCCCTATATCTATTAGAAAAGATAAGTATTAACTGAAATTCTAGTAAAAGGAAAGAAGATAGCGAGTTGATTACATAAGATTTATTTTCAATTTTCACTAATCACTAATCACAAATACAGTGAACATCATAATATGTTTTTTTTTTCTACTCAAGATATGTAAAACTGATTATTTTTTTCTACGCCTTGTAAACCTCAACACCAAGTTATATTTCAGCAGAACATTTTCATAATGCAGTTTTCGAACAAGTCAATCCTCTAACAAGCCCAAACAATGATCAGGATATACACTCCAGTTCAATCATTTAGCAGTTTAAATAAACTCAAGTTTCGTGTCAAAATACACGTCATTCATTTTACGTTTTTTTTGAAATAAAAATAAAAATTTAGCAGTTTGTAAAACGACTTGCAAAATGGCGTTAAATGGATTGCGACTGATTTAGACATTGACGTCAGTTCAAAATAGGATCAAAGGGTGTTTTTTTTATTTAATAAAGGATTGGTTCTATTAAAGGTACTCTTAGATACGCCTTCAAACAAAAGTTGATAATGACGAAAGGCACGGGCAATGCTCATATGACGCAGAAAGTACGATCAATTTTATATCTAGGCAATCAGCAGATATGTAATAATACTTATCTTCGATATAAATACATCATCAAGCTAAATATACAATGTCTATAAATGGCTAACTAGTTTTGTTTTGAAACCGTTATTTTCTGAGTTATGATTTAAGGTAGGGAATGAAACTTCGAAATACATGTGGCAATTTTCATCCTTCAATGAAAACGTATTCAATATCAAATAGAATGAAATGTCCTGGCCTGGTGTCTTAACTAAAATTTCGTGTACGTTACTAAGCAAATATCTGTTTTCTTTTAAAAGTAGCTTCTATTCTATGTATAACATCTTGAGTTTTAGGATGTTTTGTGCTAAATTCTAGAGACAATTATCAGAATCCTTCGGGGGACATACGAATTGATTGGATTATCTTAGACGCCTGGCAGATGATATCAAGCGTCGATACACGCACATAGCCAGAGGAGGGATAGTTAAGGAATCGATGTTTATGCAAATCAGTTCATGTTCAATATGTATGCTGTTTTTAATAAGAACTTAGAACCAGCATATACTTTTGACCGTTTAGCACTTGGAACAATGTAAGCATGAACAATAAATTCACTCACAATTTAAATTGTCTAGAAATGATACTCAGTACGCTTATACGTCTTTTAACGCCAATAACTTTTAAGAGATTCACTATATACCTTATAAAATCATGCAAATAAATAACACAGACTACAGAAGATCGCACACATAACACATCGAGATGGTAACCGTTCTCTCGTGTCTCTATTATAGTATGGCACAACCGCCCTTCTCGATGAACGGGTTCTGCTTCTTATCAATTCCGATGATCAACGGATCCTGGTCCTTGTTGCCCTCGGCGTAGTTCACCAGATCCTTGATGCTCTCCGTCAGCGGCACTCGCTCCATGAAGCACTCCACTC
>LQRL01089610.1:43578-57807 GCA_001703475.1 Hydroides elegans
TCTGATTGGTCATTCATATAAACGTACTTAAGAAACTAAAATCGATGAAGTTCTATAGAAAATAATTATACATGATCAGATGTGCGTCAACAGAACTGTTAACATCTCTTAGATTCTCTAACACGTTTTTTTTGTTACTCAACACCAACATCGTCATACAACCAAGGTACGTAATTGATTTCGATTTTACTTCTTATATTTGAACTCAAATATGCGCCTTTCTTTAGCCTGTTTCCACTTTTTAAAGGCTCCTTCAAAATTGAATTAGTTGCGAATGGGGCTTTTTTAGTTACAAACGCAGTTACAAAGTGTTGCCAAATGAATACATGTTAAATCTTGAAAACATACATTTTCTAACTTACTTTTAGGTGCTTAGATCAAAAAGCAATATTGGCATTTTTTATCTTTACGATTTTTATCGAAAAATTATGATGGACGATTGGAGCTGTTACTATATAGTCAAACGTATGTATATTATATAACAGCGGTTATTTACAACGTTGTTAATGTTTATGCGGCTTCAAATAACAAGATCTAATATGCCATTTTTCAGATTAACAACAATCATAATATTTATAGCATTTATATTCCATTACTATGGCCGTTTTTTTATTTTTGTCTTAACATGACTATCTATTAGTTAGTTTCTGTTAATGCAAAATTAATGACTATGGATAATGTAAAATGCATAAGAGAAACTATTTAAATTAAATTGAATATTTACGATGGTCGATAAGTGACACTTCATGCAATATTATGTTATTGAATTACAAACTATAAACAGTGATCTGGTAGCGTGCGCCTCCCTTTTATTCGATAAATATCACCATTGCTTTCGTATTGATATTAATACCTATTTTATTTAACCGTTAATCTACAAGTATAGTAACGGCCGCACCCAGTACACGTGTTTATAAAAATGCGCAGAAATGTCTAATTGCAAAAGGCAAATTCATTTCGGTGTGAAAATTGTGTTTAGAAAGCCCAATTTTTACTACCTTTACTGTTTGCGAAGCGCGTTCGGCTCTATTTAAAAGAATGACAATCGCCGTTAAAATTACGCGACTGTGACGTCAACAATGCAATGACGCACTCACTATAGATACAATGGGGCAATTTCAGTAACCGCAGTTTATGTGTAGTTACGCGTGAATCCATGGATGAGTACTCAACTTTTTAAAAAAACTTGACGAAATGTTCGGTTGGCGTTCGCTGGATATCAGGAAATAGGCATTGATTATCTCAAACTTAGCCTTGTTCAGCATATTAATAAACTCGTTTGGATAATTCAAGAGAACATGTTATTGTACCAATGCTACAATACAGGTATGCGTAATTTTTAGCCTTTAAATAATGCTAATATAAAGTGGAATAATAACGTTAATAAATATTTAAACGTTATCTAAAATTCCTCTAGAATGGTTGCATTTTAAAATTTTAAGACGCATATATAAAAGCTGTTAACAAGAAGTCGACGCTTTTTCGGTGCACCCTTGCTTAGCCTCGTTAAACTTCGTATTGATATTAAGAAAGGTCAATATCATACAACAACTGTGTCTAGGTTATGCATTAATTTACGACATGAGTGAACTGGTCAAATTAAATATACGACATTATGTACAATACATACAATATATTTGGATTAGTAATATGAAAGTGAAATAACTATTCTGTGTACTCAGGAAATTTTGATTAATAAAATGTATCATACACTTTAAAACAAATTAGACGAATCTTGGATATCGTTTAAAGTGTTAGTTCTGATATACAAGTCCCTCGTATTTTCTATGTAATAGCTTGCTACATGGTAGGTGTACCATATGGTTAAGAAGGCATACCATGATGTGAAACAGAGCTTTGTGTGGCTCTTGATTCATATGTTAAATCATAAAATGTGTTTTGAACATGAATAATAACAAATGTAAGTCTATCAAGCAAATCTAACCAAACGTATCAATACATTCCCATGTGTTGAGACAGTTACGGAAACCCATGGAAAATCAGGCAAAAAAGGGAAATTGAAGCAGACTAGAAGTTGGTCCACCTCTATATTCGGGCTACTGGATTTTTAGGCCCCATAGGTTTGGGATGTCCGTCCGATTTTTTTTCCAGGCTATATCTAACGGATGGTTGTAGAGACCTACAAATAGGCTCAAATAAAATGTCATGGCGTGTTGATGCGCCTTTTGGCAGTTTCTGCCACATTTATTTACCGAAAGTTGGCTGAATATAGCCGAAACTTCATAAAATAGCGGTTTTCGAAACATGAGCTTTTCCAGGCTGTATCGTTGTAACGCATGGTCGTAGAGACATGTGAATAGGTTCAAATGAAAGCTTTGATATGTAGATGTTTTTTGATAGTTCAGCCAGATTCTGCTCTCGAAAGTTGGTTGAATTTGGCAAAAATATCCAAAAACTTGGTTATAGGCTAAAATGAAAGTTTTTGGTATGTGGATGGCCGAATTCGGCAAAAATGCCCTAAAGAGCGGTTTTCCCAAACCTAAGCTTGTACGGACATGAACTTTTGAACGAAAGGTCAAGGATTTTGTGTGTATATCTGTAATTCAACAGTTTCGGCCAAAGTTGCTACCAGCAGTTGTAAGTTGTAATTGTTCAAAACATGGAGCATATACGAAATTTTCCAAACCCCCGTCGATTCGGGGGGGGGGCGTTTGGGGCCTTTTCGTGTTTCACAAATACTTCCTTGTTTTGTCGGGTTACTGGATTTTATGACCTGGTAAGCCGCTGGGCTACCGGGCTCAAAAGTTGATTTCCATCCCTGATAAAGATTTATTGATTCACTAGTGGAGGGCTCGAAATAGGCATTTACACAGTGCCAAGACGGGTCTAACAATTTGAAAACCCGGTGATCGGAATCGAATTATGTTTTCCGCATCTTTGGATATCAAGAATATGATGGAGTGATGTCATACAATTGACGAATCTTACCATCGATCAGGCCACGCGTAGTGTTTAGGACAGACACGAATTAGAGGTTCGTTACCGGCAATGTCAACCCCGTAAATTTTAGGTAATTGCAATGACAGATAATGGACGATTTTGACAGTTAATAAACTCAATAAGGACAAATAGAATATATATATCATTGCTGGCTGAAATATGATACGGAATCGTCTCATCCAATTATGCAATTGCAATAACCAGATATATACATCGATGAAAAACCATGGCCATTCTGAAGTAGGTAGGCCTAATGAGATAAATGGGGGAAAAATAATATCATGAAAACTTCACTTATGGTCCTTCTTAATATTTTGTATGATAAATCGCTTGTGAAATGCCAACTGGTTGCAAAAAGGCGACAATTTCAGTGCTATTAGAATGTTATACTACCAAACAAGCAAATTACATTGAACCCAGTTCCGGCTCAACAGCGATACGCTCTGCGACTTAACGAGTTCCTGATAATAAAACAACTTTAAAAACATGATTTAACCGCCATAAGCATGTATTATGCACTTTATGAATAAATATGTATAGATTAAAAACAATGTTTTCAACTAACATATATTTTTACGATGCAACACACAAAAAAAAACTTTTAAAATGTTTAATGATTTGACCGTTTTCGGCCTTCGTAACATAAAAATACTTATTTTTTTTGGCAACATTAATATCGAATTATTTGGTTTTACCAGTATAAAGCGTTTGGAAGTGAATAAACCTTATTGTGTAAATAACCAAATCTGCTTTACGATAATAAAATCATATTTTAACATGAACACCCCACTTTCGGGCCATCGTAATTTTTCATGTGAAAACATGGAAATAAAAAATGCCAACATTTGTTTCCACATATTTCCACATATTAAGCTTTCGGAAAATGTATTGGTTAAAGATTTAACAAGCAATACACACGAAACCCTATTTTTCCCTAAGAGACCGGACTAAGTATATCATTTTATGAAATAAAGTGCAGAAACGTTTATTATTTACATAGCATATGTTGTTTCTCGGGTGCAATAAAGTTCGATTTTGAAATTATTTATATATATTGAGATACAAATACAATTAAAAACTCATTACAAATGTTTCATTAAATGAATCTTATTCATATTTAGTATTTTGAATTCCATGTTACGTATGACGAAATTTAAACATATTCAGCACTTATACTAGCTGAGTTCAACTATGCATGAGCACATAACCTGAATGTCACTGTGGACAATGAATGTTATATAAGTTTCTTATGATAAAAAGAATACTATTCATGCGCACATACATTTCATAGATTGTCTGCTAACACATATATTGAGTTAAACGGGTTCCTTGACCCGGTCGCCCACAAATAGAGTCCACTCATTCCTGATAGACTCCATAGACGACGATGCAGCAGAACACGTGGTTGCTCTCCCACGTGTACGAGGCCGAGTTGTCCCACTGCGTGTCCCACGTGCACCGACTGACCATGCGCAGTCCCTGCTCCTTCTTCTCGCCCATCGAGATCAGACAGATGAGCTTGTAGCGCTCGTACCCCAGACCCTTCACTTTATCCTTGATCTCATCCGATAGTTGCCGACTGAGCTGCGCACATGCTTGGGCGTCGTATTTCAAATCCATCAACTGCGGTTCTGCGGTGTCGCGAATAACGCGCTGCACTTTTTCACTGCTGAAGGCCACCTTGGGCTCGAGGCGATACGTGGGTTCGTACTTGGGCGGCGGTGGTTGCGGTTTGGCCACTTCCTGTTCGATCCTCCGCGAAGCGATGCGGTCGGCGAAGCGGCGAACGAGACGCCTCGTGGTGAGGAGCGCGAACAACGAGGGCACTTTGCTCTTATCGCCGCCGCCGCTTTTGTCCGATCGCGCGTCTTGTTTCATGGTGTTACTCGGCAGCAGGAATTTACTTTGACCCGTGAACGGCTGGATCTTTCGTGGTCGCTTTGATAGGCTCTGGGATTTCGAAGAAGAACTGTCAATGTTTGAAGTCTTATCCGTTCTCCTGTCAATATTAGAGTTTTTATCGGTTCTCTTGTCAATGTTTGTTCTGGAAAGCGTCGCCATCGTAGAAACTAATGAAGGTTTGGTGTATCCACTAGTAAACTTCTTTCATGTTTGGTAAATACAACATATATTGCGTATCCATTATTTTATTATCCTGTTTAAATGAATATTTCTCTTTATATCCAACAACTGAATTCAATTTACAAATCGGCATTTGATATGATATGCCGGTAAAATGCCAACCTATTAACCCACATAAACAGATGCACCAAGCGATGAATTCTGTGAAGCAACCATTCTATACGTAGAATTTATCATAATAGATTTATTGAAGTTGTATGGAATTTGAAAATATACCATGAATACATCAATCGATCAATTTTCGAAATAGATAAACTTTTGGGTTGCATAATTTTAACTAAACCATCTACCATTTACCAGATGATGTGGATGACCTATTTTGCCACTAACGGATACTTTTGATCCCTATGAAAGTATTTGATTATCATTTTACACCAAAACTACTTAAAAAAAAAAGAGAATATGGTAAAATACAAATATCTACTCGTCGTGTACATCTGGTCAAATTGAATCCAGTCGTTTTTTACGTAACCCACAGAGCACGATTTCAATCGGTTCGTGCATGAAGCCGCATTTGATCCATATCGAATTTCACCAAATTAATCACTTTATCTAACTTAACGGTATGTCACAGATTTAATTTCGTAAAAGAATCTATCTGACATAGAATTCTATGTGACATAGTCTGACCATTAAATAATATGTTGAATATTGCTAAATTATTAATCTTTTGTATTTTGTACCTCACATTTCTCTTGTTTCTAAACCAGTAATAAACAAATAACTACTTTTCCCGATATTACTTAAAGCGAACTACATGTACATGTATGTTTAAAGTTAATATAGAGCAGAATATGAGCACACATGTATAACCACACAATATTTGTTGTCAACAGTCAATTAAAACTACTATGTAATTAAATTAAAATGAACGATATGATAACTGCATCTACATTTTTTCATCAAACACACCACATATTTTGAGCAATTCTACATTAACTTTGCAAACCCAACTGAACAGATAGCTGCATAGAACGTATACATTCGACCACATCCATTGTCCACATGCCCCTCATCCTCCACCGGACACGGTTCTCGTTTCCCTTTACCCATACCATCGGGCTCTCCACACCGATCCCCACAACAACACGTGAACACGATCTTGGAATATCCATACGCCCCGTAGCCGTAAGTGAGGCGGTCGCGGCACAGACTGAAGTGCTTGCAGCCCATCTTGTAGGTCGTCACTGTCTTTACTCGGTCGCTGCCCGTGTTGCGGTATCGCGTCGTCTGCGTCTCGGCCACGCACGCGTACTCGGGGCCGCAGGTCACGTGGTTGAGGAAACAGTCTTTGATGTCGAGGGCGTACGCGCAGTAATTGCAATTGAGCGAGGATGCTGAGTTGATGAGGGATGACAGCAATAGCACAATACAGGGGTCGAATAGGTACTTCGCAAGACTGAAAAAGGTTGAAAATGGCATTGCGATATCAAAAGTATGTTTCGTTGCAGTGGTTACTGATATTGATTTTTGTAACATGGAAAACGAAGCATCTAACATTTAATTGTTGATGAAGTTGTCCGATTTATGAAAATAGACGTTATGAAAATGAAGGTTCGTCATTTGGAACGGTTCCTCGCCTCTGGCGGATGGTCTGGAGTCTATTCGAAATTCAATATACCAAACGAAGTTCTCAATCAAATACTATCCAAAGTTTTTTTAATTATTATCTTTTTATGAAAACTTATTGCAAGTTCACTAATGTTTAACATGTTTCTCGCTTACAGCTCACATGGTTTTTGAATAATCTTTTTTTCTTACAAAGTAATAATAATAAATCCCGTTTACGATCGCGTCGCCATGAGCGAAGGGCACTTCACGACCAAATAAGGTGTTCCTTCATGAGCACAAGGAGTCGCTCAAAACTCGCTGCTGCCAAACGAAATTGGATCTTGCTTCAAAGCGAGCGGTTTATTTGTCATGAAATATGAGTCATTACGTTATCGTCACATGATATCGGACCCGAGTGATTGAAAACAGAAAGCGGCCGTTGTGCTATAATGGCTCCGACGTCGTAATTGTGTTGTTTCTAACTATTCGATGTCCAATATCGGAAAGCGGGGATAACCACCCGGGCTGAGTGTAATTAGCCTGTTGGTCATTTGAGGGTGACAGAAGACAGGAACTTATATAGCAATTGTGAAAATTGTCTTATACAGAAAGAGCCTTTCTCTATTCTGATATATTCTTTTTGAGCGTTCACTTTCAAATTTAAAGGGAAGGGACCCTCGATGTAATTCCAATATCAAATATAAGTTTTTATATGATTTGATCTTTAAAATCTTGTATACTTAGTTTCATACCATCAACTAAATGGTCTTTTTAAAAGATAGTCAATTAATCTGCATAGAACCATTAGTTATGTACAATCGTGCGCGTGATGACATTAAAATGGAAAACGTAAGAGTAAGAGATTATAAAGCCCGTCACTGCATGCGGTCATAACGCAAACATATAAGACAATTAGACACAGTGTGCACTAATGGCAGAAAAAAAAAAACACAATTAGCCATTTATCTTAGAAGAAAAGTACATTTTAACCTTAAAAATAGGAATCTGAATAAATTTTCCCATTTTCCAAACAGGAAAAGAGGAAAACTTCGAGGGGCCAATCTCTCAATGAAAGTTCTGCGGTAAGTACGAATCGCCTAAACATTGCCATACATATTATGTAGATATACATGATTACATTAACAACTTTAAATGACTTTCGTTTGTTTCGAATGTTTAAAAAAGTTTTGACAATTTCATTTAATAAAAATCTCCTAAAACCGTTATTTCTATTTCTAATGGCGTAATGCTGTTTCTTTTTTCAGATACAGATAACGGAATTTATTTGATCACTTCAGGATCTAATTTTAGACTGTTTACCAGTTCAGGAATGGTAATCACTTTTCGAAGGGTCTCATATCGTGGGCGTTCTACTAAGAGCATCCTTTTATTGAACCCATGGTTTTAGTTCGAAAAAAGAAGGTTCTCTCAATTTGCATTTTGTTGTCATTACAAACGTCACTCCCGTAATGTCATTCCCGCAAAGTAATATGATTGTATTTTTGAGCCCTATCACGAGCGAAAGATGAACGTAAACGCATAATTAAGCAATATAAAAAAAGCAATTTGTGAATAAATTTATTGAGAAGAAGGATTACAAATTTTAGAAATTATGAAGATTGGAGAATCAGAAAATATTTGTATTTAAGTGGTTCGAAAGAATGTTTGTTTTTACAGGGCATTTTTTCAAGTCACTTTATACTTTCGTTTTATTCTTTCAGAGTTCACTGAGAAAACTTAGACTATAAAATACTGAAGCAGAGTAATCTTTCTTTTTTTTTCTTTCACTTTCTTTTTTTATCTTTGATGTGGATTATAATGAATATTTTTGTCCGAGTCCACCGGCGATTTAACTCGTTATGCAATACAGTGTATTTTAAATTCGATAATCCGCTTGCGAATATAAGAATGTAGTAATCCCATTGCCCGAAAACCTTAAGTGTCCCTTGATACAAACATGATGAAGTTTCACATCTTAGAAACAAATCATAATGTGAATGGCTGTATTTTAAAGTCTTGGTCAAGCAATTAAGATCTCTACTAGGTTTTTGAATGTCGATTTTTAAGGTATATAAATTATTGAAGACCTAGTGATTGTTCATATTCTGCAAAGCAGCGGATATAATGGAAACAATAATTGCTTAAAATATGTTAGAATGATCTTTTTTTGTGCAATTTAAGGATTATTAATTTCGATATAAGGCCCTGCTTACAATAAATAGCTAGCAACGATTTTGATGATTACATACACTAGTTATCTTGGTATTTCAATACTTTCCCATGGACTTCAAAATGCATGAATGCATTTTAAAGTGCATTGTTCGACAATTATCGCTACTTGCGACGAAAATCGCCACTTGCGACAATAATCGCGCCTAGCGACGTGTCAAACAATCGGTCATTTCCTCAAAGAAAATATAGCATTTATTTTGTTTAGTTTTGTAAATCGCTCAAATGTAATGACATTTTTTTTTGAAATCGCTAGGAGCGATGGTGGTTTTTCCTTGAAATAATTCAAAGTCCTACAAAGAGAACAGTGAAAGTCGCAAGTGGCGACGAGAATCGCTCATTGTATGTAAGCAGGGCCTAACTTGAAGATCATGCAAATTGGTTTATTAACTTTTCATACTGCAAAACAAATTGATCGATTCCAAAAAATGATTTGCCCCACATAAACATCATTTTCTTCTTTAGCTCTGTTTGTATAGTTCTCTTTACGTGTAAAACAGGACAGACAGTAATTATTTTCCATAGTTTTTAAGATGCAATTTTTACAGGCCCGCGGTTTCTGTGAAGAGTCCTCTGATGCTTCCATGATAGATTAGGTGGCAAAAACAATTAGACGGGCAGCAAAGGCACACTTGGGCGGTTTATTTAAGAGCGGGGTGAGTTAGCGGAGGGCCGGGTGTTAAGGACCCTGCTTCTACAATCAATCAGAACCAGGGTTTACAAGGGGACCCACCCCATGCATTACTCCCAAAGACAACAGTCAGTGTTTGGCCGCCAGGTACTGAAAGGGGTTGATTAGGGATATTGCTCGTATACAGCGCCAGCAACAGAAGGCTCAATTAGAGAAGTGTCTCTATCGCAGGGTTATGGATTCTGCCAATAGCAACAACACATTGACAAATTATTAGATTAGACAGTGATGCAATTTATAATTACACGGCTTCTGTGCAAGACAATGCTGTTATGTTTAAGGGCAATCACTCGAAATCCAATATGTAGTATTTTATGCACTTTCGATATTATATTAATATTCACCATGAAATATTATCTAAACATATTTAATTTGGATGAGGATTATGTAGATCATTGGCTAGGAAAACACAGTAGCATGCGTTTTTATTTATATTTTCAATCTATTCAATAAAATTATATGCATGTTATATATGTTAACTTCAATTTAGCATTTGGATTTTCAAGAGGGATAGATTGATATACATGTAATGGCATTCGTCAGGTACTCATAAAAACGGTCACAAAATGGAAGATTCAGCAAATTTGAGCAGGTGGATTGCGCAGGTGGATTGAGCAGATGCCCAAAAGCGGAAGCTTGCACTCGACCCTTTCAATTATGGATGCGCAGTTTCGATCACTAGGGTTACGCGACTTTGCTGTCCGGCCATTTAGGTGGCGCAATGGTTTCTGTGATGTGTGCGCCGAAACAAAAAAATAAAAGTATCAAATAAAAGATAAAAAAGAAAACATATTGACGACGATGTTAAGAAGTCATTTTTTATTTTCGTCTACCCACATGCTACGCGTACACACACATGACACTGCGGTGACTTGGCCAGCTCAAGGATGTGCGTTCTGTCTAAATAGTGGTCACCCGACTTCGGCTGACTAATGATTGTTTTGTTATGTACAATTAAAAACAATTACTCGGAATGTGCTTGAATTAATGTAGTACAAGTGTTATTGTTGAAAAATATTATCGGATTAATTTGTTTCAATATTCGGATAAAGTAATGCAAAACACATCCAAGTTTATATTTTAATAGGTTTAGACATTGTTAAAATCACAATGTCCCAAGGTCAAGTTGAGTAGTCTGTTAGATATGAAATTGACCCGCATTAAAGTTATAGTTAGAAAATCCTTTATTGGCAATATCCTTCAATGGAAATCTGTATACATGAAAAATTAATGTGAAAAAAAGTGAGCAACGACTCCAGACAACTCTCCATGTAAAAATAACAAGACAATGCGGATATAATGCTGAATCAACTTATAATCAGATGTAAGAACTCATAATTCAGATATCAATCAGACAGACACAAATAAAAACCTAATAAAACGCGCGATGCGACGCGAACCGGATACCTCTGGTCTGAGCCTCGCTTTGGAGACACAGGGATCACACAGCCACAAAGACAGACGGATAAACAAGAGAAATAAAGGCGATCGCGCGACAAGATAATCCGACCGTCTCGTGCGCTTCCACCAAAGAGCCTCGTGGGAGCAAATCCAATGCCCTCTCTGCGTCAATTCTGCGTCGCCTTCTTACTCCTCGCCGGCGCCGGTACGTATACGCGCCACAGAGGGCGCTTCCCATTGAAGGGGCGATCTCGGTTAATGTTTGGTTTGATGTTGTACTGTTTACCAGCTTAAAAAAGCTTATTGAAGATCTCGATGTCCAAATTCAAATCAAAATTAGATAAATTATATACGGTTTGAGATGAGCGAGTATAATGTCTGATTCATGGAAACTCTTGCTATCTATTCGATACATATTACCATCAGATTCACATCTTGACCCATTTAGGGTATGAAACATAAAGCTAGCGAGAATAATTTGTTAATTTGTAAGTTAATCATAATTAAGTTATTATATATTTTATAACGCAGTTAAGTATCTCCGTTAAACTTACCTATCAAATCATTCGTTGCTGACGAATGTCTCCTGGTCCTTTTAAGCCAATCATAAACCCTGTGTCCAACGACTGATTTCCTTGACTGACATCGCCTGTTTAAGCAACTGTTCTCGGTGCCAAATTACAGCGGAAATGCGTTGTATTTGTATTTTTTGTATTAGTTGTATTGGTGCAATTTCGGTACAAATTTTGAAAGAAGTAGTTCATATTTCTTTAATCATTGGGTCAGTGTGCACTTTTCTTTGGCTCTGGATTATCGTTTGGTCTTTGGGCCAGAGCAAAATGTGTCCGGAAACTGTTTGTCAAAGATGCTGTGTTTTAGTTTGTCATTAAATTTTATCAAATGCTTCTCTAGATTATAAGCAGTACGATATTCACACGAATTCTTACCGCCCGTCTATGCCAAATTAGAATGACTTGTCGACATAAATATCATATATATAGATGTAGCTTTCCTATGATGTAGAATTCTATGTTTCTCAGGCGATCGTTTATAGTTTGGTTATAACGAATAATCCGATAAGTTTCACTATCGCGATTGAAAAATGTAATTTTGATATTATCTATGATTTTTGAAATTGGTTTATCTAATTAAAAAATAATGTAAATATTTTCGTATTTTGTTAGCGTTAATAATTCACTCATGTGTGACTTAGATTCTATATGTTGACCTGTTGATCCTAGACAAAGCAAACGCGAGAAACTCTCTCGGAATGCAAACATATAATCACATAGTTCGTCTCAATTATGCAGTCGGAACAATTACCGGGCTCAATAAGTGTGTATTTACTGTGCATCTTTATGGCGATATTTCCTGTATTGAGACGTCTGCACCCGCCAAGGTTGTCTTCCGCTTATTCCCCGATCGGCGCGACGTCCATCGACGTCTTTATTGGGAGAAAAAAACGTACTGCGTAAGAAAGTACCTCTAAGTCAGTGATTCTGGAGCGACATCAATTAAACTGTGTTTTGAAGTCGCGAAAGTCCTTAAAATAATTTCATTGCTGTAAACGTAAGAAATCACAGATAAATATATAAACGTTACCGCGACGTGGTTTATTTGCTAAATACGTTACATACACTTGGGATGTATCTGATTTATAATTGATCTTTTTAGTAGCTGTTGGACACTGAAATTATTTCCAGATCAGTCCAGAAAAGAAGAGAATGCGAGTTAAGTATGCGCATAAATCTACTGTTCGTGGGAACGAATCCTCTGATCTCATATGCTGGTGTTTAGAAACGGGTTTGTAATGGTAAATTATTGGACATGAAACACAGCTATGCTCATGTGGACGTTGGGTCGAAAGAAAAGGTGGTTCATGCGAATATCTCGTACGTGTTTACGAGTCTTCTATTTTATTCTTCTTGTGTAACATAAATGCATTTTTGGTGTCCAAAAACCAGTGAAAGCTGTGACCTCGAGATAACTATTTGCGGCTCAGGGTGAAGGTCAATTACGTTTATGGTGCTGTAAAATTGCAATCGTATTTAATGAAATTGAATAATATGTCTTAAAGGGAAGGGTCAATATCCTGAAGCGAAGATTCAAAAATTAAAAAAAGTGTATCAATTCATAAATGATATTTTATAAGGAAAACAACAATTAGTTGCTAATAATTATTATCAATTTAACCCTTTAAAAGTGATGTTGTGCGGCCATTTAAACATAGCATATCTTGCAATCGCTTAAAGGAGCCCGTATTGTATTGCGAGAACGAAATCTGGGCAGACTGTTGCGAGATGAGACAACCGTCGTAACGAGAATTGACGGAAGCCTCTCCCAAATGATCCCGCGCTAATGTAATATGCAATAAAGCACTCACAAGGAATTATGAAAACTGTTGCAAAATTCATTTATATATGTCCAATTCTTTGCAGCCAAAACACCCCTACTCAGTCAAAACGTAAGAAAAAGGTATTCGTTTTCTTGGGCCAGAACATAGCTGAAGGACTTCATCCAGAAGATATCAAACTTATAATATGCTGGTATTTTTAAGTGATGATTTTAGCGATGATTTTCGATGAGTTTAATTATGTGTCTAGAGGAAAAATCCATTTATATTTGAATGTTTTCATTCCTTAGCCTAAGGCTTTCACCAAATCAGATCTTGATTAAATGGAGTAATTTATGCACTGTCTAACTATTATTTTAAAATGGTTTTATGCTTAACCCGCGACCAGTATGGTTTTATACATATTTCTGTATGATACATATTCTATTAATTTTATTTAACATCATTTGTGCATGTCGATCGATTAAATAATCTCCCACAAGTAGCAAGTATTTCTGCATCTCGGCCAAAGCAATAATCCCGAAATGATCTGAGCTTTGCGTCAAAGAGCATGCATACTAAGAGGCGACTCTCTCTATGTGCTATGATGTGGCAATGTGTTTTGCGGCCTTGACCCCCGGGGTAGTATCATAGCCAGATTGCTTGGCTGTGCATGCATTAAAACGTTGTCTTTTCTGTAATATGTTTGGCTATAAAGATTGTGGTAGTACATTTATTTCTAAATATTTTGTTTCTAAAACATGAAATTCAATCGATTAAATGAAGACTTTTTTCTTAAATTTAACATAAATAGTTGATAACTGTAAAGGACAATGACATTAACATTCTATTATTTTATTGGTGACTTATTCGCATATGTATATTCTAGTGTTTAAGGCATTTTAGATCGTGGTTTTAATAG
>LQRL01089635.1:3169-14013 GCA_001703475.1 Hydroides elegans
TAAGTTTTGATTTTGTTCCTGTTGCGACAACTAACGTTACAGCAATCCATGACGTAACAACAACGTCATATTGTGACGTCAGCGTTACGTCAGACTGTCGATGTATTCTCGACGTCATTGTCGTATATTTTATGACCTTATTCGTCACTTTGTAACCAAGACGAAGACATATGACGTCATGACGTCCGTCACGTGCAAATGACGTCGCTTTATAACAAAGAATATCGAGTCATTGTCTTACAATGACGTCATAACAATGTTTTAATGACGTCATGACGTCAAAATTACGTTGAAAACTTGACATTACGTTGACGCCATTATATGACGTTGTTGTGGCGTGGAGGAACATTGCCCTAGAACTGGTATAAAATCTCATAGTGCCTCTCATGCTTATTATTCTTCTCATTCGATTAAATTTGAGCTTGAAGTGTCATATACAGTTAATTCACTTTCGACCTGTGAGTATTTGCTACCAAAAACAATGATTGAGAGGGCAAAGGCCGTGTAGTCGTGTCATATAATCAAGAACTCTAGTGACCGACGTAAATTAAAAACACTGATGACCGACGGTGGAGTTGACTCAAATGGTCATATTTCATTTAATATTTAATATTTAAAATTGAAACCTTGTCATTTATAAGCCAATACATACACCTATCAGGTGTACAAATATAAAAAATATCAGATTATTAGAACTTGTAATTTATATCATGTATATCGTGGACTACGCCGTTTGACCGACTTTAATTCAAGACACACTTCTATCTCGTTCAAATCATATAACTATAATTCTAATCCTGGACCACGGTCTCAGTATATAATCAATTAAATATTATAAAAACGCACCAGGTGCATAATCGAAAATTGACGCACCTTGTTTATAACAAACGAACAATAATATAAAAATATTTTGGATATAAATTATATACTGTATTATCAGATATGCAGAATTGATCAACAATTCAAAAGTTTAAGACAGTTCAATGGATGACAAGTATAATTTCATAACTCAAAACCACAAGTATATACTTATGAGTTTCAAACAATAATGGCCCACTTTAAATGAATCCGTTGCATATGCATTTGCATTTAGGTATTAAGATACCAATATATAAAGCTAAAATTGGCATAATCCTACATGTTGAATGTAATAGTGATTAAAAAGTGCAACTATATTGCTTAAATTAGTTAATTTAAGGCATGATTTATGTATTATGATGGAGTAACTTTATAAGCGCCACTAAGGGTGTATTTACACGGGAGCAAACTAGCCTTCAAACCAAGCTTCAAACCAACCTTTAAACCAACCTTCAAACCAAAATATATACGCAATGCATTGCCAGAAACACAATTTTGGTTTGAAGCTTGGTTTGAAGGTTGGTTTGAAGTGGTTTAAAGCTGATGAGAATAGATAATTTTAGAGATAAAAAATTAACTGCCGCATTTACCTTAGTTGGTTTGAAGCTTGGTTTGAAGGCTAGTTTGCTCCCGTGTAAATACACCCTAATGAAGACAATTCGAAAGATTCAAAGGATTTATCATACCCAAAACAATTAAATCACAAAATAAATCTTAGATAAACATCGAAAATATATTTCCGAATCGGTTATCTTAACCAAAGCATAGGTGCGTCATTTTTCGATTATAGCACGTGGTCATCATTGTAAGTTTTAATGAGCCATGTATTGAAACTGAGATTTATTACTATAAATTAAATGCCATTATTTTTATAGGTGATTATAGTGTGTTTCATTGATGTACAGAACAGTGGCGAAGAAAACCCACTTTAGGAAAAAAAATCTACATAAAATCGAAGAAGAACCCGAAAAGTGCGTCAATTTTCGATTAATCCGTCTATTTAAATATAATTTTAGTATCTGGGGCTTGTCACAATGCAATGTAACAATTTAAGTTATTATTACGTCACAATAATGTACAACTAAATTGTATAGTTACGCTGAAAATCATTTTCTCGTATCAAAGAAAGCAGTTGATGATTTATCACAACAGCATAAACAAACATATATTATACACATATCTAAAAGTTCAAATGATAATTTATTAATCATTTTATAAAGAGTGTTTCCCTGAGTCCGACATAATTAAAGCTTTTGAGATATGCTGAATAATTGCTATGTAAGAACTCTTTGTACCCATTAGGTTCTTTTAAATGCATAGGCCTTACAATAGTTTCAGATCACATGTTTTGATAAATGTTTAAGGCATATTGAGTAAACAAATATAATTTTCATTTGATTTGCATATGAAAATTAACAATATTGTAACTAGAAAATTGCTGAAGTTGTAAATAACTATCAAATTAATTTCTTTTTTAATGCTCACGAAAATAGCCAAGTTTATATATTTGTTTCGCATTTTCAAGTTCGAGTTCATGAAAGCCCAATATTGTAAACTAATGTTCCTTTAATTTATTTATAGCTATATCGAAGTCATATCATTTTGAACTGAGGGAACAAATAGGAATTTGATAAATGGACTGATTAAAAATTAACTATGTTTAATATATTAAATTAGTTTGATAGTGTTTTTTTTTAAACATGTTTTTGTGTCGCTTTTAATCATGGTACAATGTAAATAGTACCATTCACTATTTGAACATTTATTGATATAGTGTAATTTTCGATACAATGATACCTATTAATTCTAGGTATCTATGGTTTTACTTAAAGATAAACGTTATAAATAAGTTTTTATGTGCGATAAAAAATGTTTGAGTAACAAATATATTTATGGCTATCCACATTTCTAAGATAACTTGAAATCTACTTTTACTGAACAAAATAATTGTCGATTAAACTATGTTTTTATAAGAGACCCCAAGTGATTCCATTGTAGAGTCTATCACAATGATGTCTAATTTGAATTCACAACAATCAATTAGACAGGAAAGTTAATTATTACGTCACGACAATTTATAATAACCGACTGTTTATTGAAACGTCATCAATAGATATTTTCGTTGCTGCGTAGTTACATTGAAAAACATATTTTTGCATTGAAGACAACGTTTTTGATGATTTCATAGTGAAGAAAAGCATAGGATCAACTATTAAGAAGTTTAGAAGTTTATTCTCATTTCATATTTTGTATTATTACCAGGTTATCGGGATTTTGTCCACATTAATAAAAAGCATGGACAATACAGAACGCAAACCCGAAATAAAAAGATGCTGGAATTGGTCAAGGGCCACCAATGGCGCCCCAGAGTCACTGGAGAGTCTGTTCAAGCCCGACCCCAACGCTGTACCCAGGTGTTCGATTCTAAAGAACCACGCCACTGGCGACAACGTATTTGATGAAGTGCCAGCTGTGTCGGAAGTTGAGAGTTCCTTTAACTCTATAAGTTCATTTTTCAAAAAAGCTATGATGGCGAACAGGAAAAAGAGCAAGCGAAGAGTTAAATTCGACTTGGATAAATCTATGCCGATTCCGGAAAGGACTGGCTCAAGGAAGCGGGCCCGTATAAATAAGCAGCCCCAGGTGCAGGGCCTAAGGGGGTTTTATCCTCACCAAAACGCAGCACCGATCCGTGAGGTGCAACCCCTTAGGAATTTTTATCCTTACCCAGACCCGGCACCAATCGAAGTGTTTTACCCTCCTTATGGAGAAAAGAAAATGGGTCAAGCATTGGTTCCGAAAGAGGAAAAGCGCATCATCACAAGGGAAAAGAAGAGAACCAGCCTGAAGAAAACAAAAGGAGGCGCGATGTGGTTTATTTCCTTGGTTGAGGAAACGACAAACAGGATTAGACCGGCCCCACCAGTCCGGTAAGTTTAAACCGTCAAAATTATTTAATGATAGAGAGCAGAGATGATTTGATAGAGATTCGATATTTAATGTATTCGTAATGAATTCTAAACCAATACTGGTTCCATTTGATTTATATACGCAATGCCTCTTATTCATTGAACGTACATTATTAAACCAAACATTTTCAATAAGTTATTATATTCAAAATCCAATGGCAGATGGCCTTAAAACGCGTATTACTCTGCATATTACAATGATGATTTGATATGTATCCAGCTTTGAAAAGATGGACTGGGAGGCAAGGCGAATCTCGACCGAAGCCAAACTGGTGAAAAAGATGATCGAGGCTGAAAGGAGGAGAGCTGATTGTAAGTTGAATATCCAACAGTATATTCACTTTTCTCCGATGTTTATTATAGTTTCATTATTACTTTATTCAATAATTTTTGATATAAAATGATAATGTTTTTTTAAGAGTAATTCCTCAAGAGCAACATATACATTTATTGGCGCTTACTTTCATGAATTTCATTGTGAATATATAATTCGACTCTATTTTTCAGCTCTCATAGTACGACTAGTATTCGCAGCGCATGGCAACAAAAGAGTGGCCGAGGTAAACATTTCATTTTACTTCAACACTATTCCCAACTTAATTAAGTTAGATATGATGGTGCACACTAATTAATGAAAAGACGCTTTTAAGTCAATCATACTTTTTTAGCATAAACACGGTTAAAACATAGAGTAACAGTTCGACAAAATTTAAGCTAAATCATTTACATACATATAAAAGCCATTTCAGAAAGAGAAACAACATATTTTCACACTCTTATTTTTTGCAGGCCAAAGCGCGAATTGCCGACCAAGCGAATAAAAAGGCCGTAGAATTGGACTCCGACCAAGCGAAAAAGACCTGGAACCGTGACGCCATTTTGAAGGAGCGGCGTGAAAACGCGCGAAGCTTTTCGCGCATTGGCAGCCGGAAGTCGGTGACCGGAAATGCCGAGGATCAGGCAAAGATGGTGGAGGATCTTTCCATTGGCCTTAAACATATGCGAGCACAGAAGAAGGGACTAAAAGAGCACATTCATGAGTTCAAAGAATCCTTTGGCGTCTTTGGAAGGTTCCGACGCAACATGGGAAAGAAAATGGGAGCATTGAAAAATAGGCTATTGAAAAATCATAAAGTGAAACCACAATTATGTTGACATTTCTTAATATCACAATCAATTCCAACAATGTACATGTATATCAAGTATATTTTTATTGATTGTTATTGTTGCTTGGAACTGAAATGATTCAATTTATGTTGCCCGTCAACTGAATAATAAAACGATGTTACGCCTCCTTCTGGACCAAAGTTCATGAAACTAAACGGTGCCATTTCATTTATAGATATAGAATAGCTCCTGTTTGTAAGGAGGTGGCTGATGATAATAAACAAAGCGTACATATGGACATATTGTTTTATTATGGACTAAAGTGTAATGAATACATAATTCTCTTCAAGGTTAAATGTATTTTCACCAAATAGTAATTAAAACATATCCTCGAAACGTGCGAAGTTGAGACTATTCCTTAACAGTGTTTATCTAGTTTCTAATGATTTTTTTAAAACCAACAATTAATATTCCCTATGCGATGAGCAAGATCTTTTGACATCATAACTCCTAAAGAATCCAGTCTGAATTCATAATTATTTAATCTATATATATCTAACTGTTATATTTATGATTTGAAACATTTCTGAAGCTACATGACGTGATATTAACTAAAGCATACAATTTAAATGCAATTGTAGAATATGTGGCTCGTAACAATGGAATGTAAAATTGGAAGTAATTATGACGTCATAATAATGCACAATAGGCGATTGTTAAATGATGGCCATACACAATGTTTTGGTTGCTGCATAGTTACCCTGAAAATTATCTTCTAGTATCAAAGACAGCAGTTGATTATTTCATCACCACAAATTAAAGCATTGCTTATAAACACATGTGGAAGTAAACGTGTTGTTATATTTAACAATTCATAAAAAGTGTTCCCCTGAGCCCGACCCAATTAAAGTTTTTGAGGTATGTTGCATAATTGTTATAGTAGAAAACTTTTTTATCGTCGGGTATTTTTGGTTCGTTTTAGATGCATAGGCATAGCCAATGCAACAAATTTCCGATTACAAATTTTGATAAATATTTGTCGCACCACAATCAGGCAATCATGTTATAAATTACAGTAGTTTAGCTAAAATGCTAGATTAGTAAATAAGTGTCCAATGGGAAGAACACTTCACATTTTTTCCTGTTAAGCTCTGTACAGAATGAAAAGTTCGCACATCAAACCACAATTTTGTCGCGCAATCATGGCACTAAGGTTTTCGCGCAAAACTTAAAATTTCAAATTAACCCTAACGTTTAAAAATCGAATAATTAATAATGTATGATAAAAATGTGTGCCAATTACCGAATATAGGCATCCTACATTCAAAAATAACATCAAAAAATGATTTTTTGTGAAATTTTTGGGCTGAAACTTACATGTTTTCCTGCTCAAAATGAGAAGCGCGTTCAAGACAGTCAGAGTGTTCATATCAAAGGCGAAAATAATTTCAATCCAAACAATGGTCGAAAAACCTGTCGCCGTTTTTGAATGAAAACATAGTACTTAATCCCTTGTGTTCATCCGTTTTCGCACTAAATATTTGCTGCGATTCTATAATCGCCCAATATATTTCTTGACATAATAAACCTTTCCAAAATGCTTAGCATTAAATGGGAGAACCAAATCTAATATAATTATGAATGAAAGTTTTAGGGCGAAAACCGGTGAACACTCGTTGTGACCGTTCGCGCATAAAATAGGCGCGATTTTTTTCATTCTGTACGGAGCTTTAGTAATAAGTTTTTTTGCCAACATATTTTTTGAAACAAGCATTAATTGAACCGATTTGAGCAAAACGCATATGCAAAATAGCTTTTACTTGATTGGAAAATTGTGTTTTTTTTACATTACTCGTAAAGAAATATTGTTGGTAATTAAAAAACACCAAGCTTTTTATTTCAGACAATTAACCTCAAAATCAAGTCTTTATTTTTATTAGTATTGACAGAACAAGTCATCTAATACACCAGTTCAAGCTAATAAAAGTCAAATATTTACTGATAATTTCATCCAAAAATTCGTAGGGACAGGTATCAAATTTGGAAATGTGGTATTTCATCGCCAGCTACCTAACAAAGTTATATTTTTGCCTCACATGAGTATATATAGCAATTTGTTTTTAGATTTCAATTGTTTTTTCAGAACGATTTTCAGTGTTTTTATAACTTGACATATTGAACTGTAATTGCCCCCTGTAAAGGACAAGTTGGAATGACATAAGCTATTTAATAATTTATTATTCTCGTTTGTTTTTAAAATAGTAATCACAAGTGACTACATAGAACGCATTGTCTCTTTAAAATCTAATTGAGAAAATATAACAATCAATCCAAATCAAAAGTTAATTGTTACGTCACAATAATACACAATGAACTATTGTCAATTGAAACGTCTTAAATGAAGCTTTCAGTGTTGCATGGTTACGCTAAGAAAATTTCGTATCAAAGGCTTATTGTAATGATTTGATGAGAAAAACATATGCAAGCATATATCACACATATCTGGATTTTCAATCTACGGTTAAATATTGTACTCCCGACCCTGATATAAAGGCTTTTGAGGTATGATAAATAAATTTGTATATAACGAATATTTGTCTCAGAGACATGGGATGTTTTTTTTTAATGTTGCAATTGGTTTTCGAAGAAAATTCCGGATAGTTTATATTTGTACCACTATAATTTTTGTACCTTTTCAATTTGAAAAATGACAAGTTTTTTTTTTCAATTTCCAAGGAAGACCAATACAGTTATTTCACTCAAGAAAAAGAAAAGAATTAACTTTAAAGAAAAAAGTCGTTGTGTTTTGCATGACCACCCGCTCAACTGGCTTCAAAATAATCAAATTATTGCAACAAATGTTTCACAAAGTAATCACAAATAATTAAAAACTTATTGTCCCTTTCAAGGCTTATTTGAAAAATCAAAGCCATAAATTCAAGTGAAAAGTTAATAATTACGTCTTTATACTTAAAGCAGAACCGATAAAACGTAATACAAAGTGTCCTTTCCCAACGTTGTTTTTTGCATTTTTCGTTTTATTACCAGGATCTCAGATCTGTGTACCTTAAAATCAACCATGGACGATAAGGAACGTCGGCGTTTCGTTTTCGACAATGATTTCTTAGAAGACATCACACGACACCATGATGCTAAGGTAGCAATGTCAAACTCGGAGGTGGACGTCGCAAAACGTGACGATATCGGAACCTCCTCTTGGCAGCAGGGCGAAAGCAAACCGGAGATCAAAAGATGCTCGAATTTGTCAAGTGCCACCAATGGCGCCACAGAGTCACTGGAGAGTGTGTTCCAGGCCGACCCCAACACTGTACCCAAGCGCTCGATTCTAAAGAACCACGCCACTGGCGACAGCGTAGCAAGTTCCTTTTTCAAGAGAGTTCGCGCGAAAATTGGCACGAGGGATAAGAACCGCCGTTCGAAAATTGGCAAAAGGGACAAGAGCCACCACCGCCGAGTTTCGTTCGACCTGGATTCTTCGATGCCGATTCCGGAAAGGACTACTAGCCCAAGGAAGAAGCCCCGTAAAATCAAGAAAGTGGATCAAGAATTGATGCAGAAAGAGGAAAAAAGCATCGTCCCGAAGGGCAACAATGAAAGGACCACCAGCATGAAGAAAACAAATGGGGGCGAGATGTTTTACCTTTCCTTGGATGAAGAGACGCCAAACAGGATTAGATCTGCCATTCCAGTCCGGTAAGTTTAGCTTTTCACCATTTAAACTGATTAAATGTTTTAAAGAAAAGAAATTTATTCAGTTAACATTCCGAAATAAACATTAATTACGTGTGTTGCAATTAAACACGATTTAACTACCACCAGATGGTTTAAAGCCTTGTCCATGAAATAGGTAAGCACAATATACACCACTGCAAATGGTGAATGCTAATGATTCTTTCGTTTTATAGATATTTAAGAAAAAAAACTCATCATAAAAGACACCTTTATAAACTCATGCCACTATTATATCATCATGTCGAAAGACTATTCTACATGTGTTTGATTGCTATTTCTCATAGCATTGAAAAGATGGATCCGGAGGAAAGGCAAGTTGCGACCGAAGCCAAGCTGGCGAAAAAGATGGTCGAGGCTGACAAAAGGCGGGCTGATTGTAAGTTGAATATTTAAAATTATACACATTATATACACTTTTATCTAATATAGAGTAATATACACTTTTATCTAATATGAAGTTTCATTTATGGATTATTCAATAAAATTTGATTTGAAATAATGATGTTTATTTTCAACAATAATTCCACTAGGGCAACCTATGAATTTATTGGCTTTTACTGAATTTCAATGTTAATTATATAGCTTTTAAATTGACTTTCTTTTCTTTCAGCTCGCATTGAAAAATTAGTGTTCGCAGTAAATGGCAACAAAAGAGTGGCCGAGGTAAAAATGTTTACTTCAAAACTATTCCCAATGTAATTTATTTAGAAAGGTGGTTGCACAATAATAATTGAAAGGCGTTATAACTCCACGGTTAGTAAATACATGATTAAATAAAATGAAACTTGAGGGTGTGGAGTGATTATTCGACAACATTTCTTCTGTTTCACATACATAAAATTACATATACATAAAAGCCATTTCAAAAAGAAAAAAATAACCTATTATCATACTCTTTTATTTTTCTTCCTATTTTTTTCAGGCCAAAGCGCGATTGGCCTACCAAGCAAAGAAGAAGGCCGCACAAATGGCCGTCGACCAGGCGAAAAAGGGCTGGAACCGTGATTTCCTTTTGGAGAAACGCCGTGAAACCGCGCGAAGCTTTTCGAGAATCGACAGCCGGAAGTCGGTGACCGGAAATGCTGAGGATCAGGCACAAGTATAATTTATAAAAAAAAAAAAAAGCGAAATGAGAAAAGTAGGGATAAGGATGAAAAATCGCTTAGGTACATGTATATGGGCACCAGGTGCGTGTATGCAAATTAAATAGGTAAATGGATGAAAATAAGAAATTTAAGAGAGCGGGGCAAGTATATAGGGCAGACGCAAATTTTAGCAAACGCGAAAGATAGGGAGAATTATATGGATTGATTTGTCTATACAGAGAGATTTATTAATATATGAACAAGGAAAAACATCTAGAGAAATAAGGAAATACATGAAAACATATACATATACTGTAAACAGTTATAGAATTAAATTGAATATCCAATGAAAACCTATTCTCGTTTCTTTAAGACATGCTTTCTTATTTCACAGATCGAAACCAACACCGAGCCCCAGCCGCCTCAGCGCCTGAACGCGCCAAAGCTGATTCAACTGTGTGCGTGCTTCGGTTCTGTTCATGAGGAAATTCAGTCAGAACGCCAGGAGGACACGCGTGGAAATTTGGCGACTGCGGTGCCAACCTTAGAGCAGTGTATAGACGCCCTTTGCCTGTGAGACTCTTCATTTTCTCTTATTGCATAATTGAAGTTAATATAAACGTCCTCCTTCCATAAGACCCTTTTTACTCATTATCATCTAAAGTGTATCTCTTTATTTCTTTTTGTGCATTTCTTTCTTGTTTTGCTTAAAACAAATATAACATTTTAATTTGTGTCTGTGTTGATTTGATAATAATCATATTAATGATGTTTGCCATTGACTATGTGATTATTATTTTTTGAGTATTGCTATTATGCCAAAACTAATATATTCCTATTATCATTTTTCAGTCGTGAACAAGAGCTGACCGAGACGATCGAGGATCTTACCATGGGCCTTAAACAAATGCGAGCAGAGAAGAGGAAGCTCAAAGAGCGCATTCAGGATTTGAAAGGTCTCCGCACAAAGATCATCCCACAATCCCGTGGTGTTTTTGCCAGGTTCGGCCGCAGCGTATTGAAGAAAATGGGAGCATTGAAAAATAGGTTATTAAAAAGGGAATAAGTTTAT
>LQRL01089641.1:0-10167 GCA_001703475.1 Hydroides elegans
CGGAGACAACTACTGGTCATGTGGTCTCAGAACACACGATGTGCCGTGGGCAAACGAAAAAGACTGGCCAGGAAGAAACATCATGGGGCAGCTACATATGAAGCTGCGAAGAGAACTACAACAGCAAGAATCGGTGAACTAGGAGCTCGTAGCAAGCCGGCCGCGGATGGGTGAGGAAAACCTTGCTGGGGAACCTGGCGGAGCTGGTCGTCTTCAGAATTCCCCGAAACCAGCAGCGACGCCAGGAGAAGGCCTGATGACATCCGCGGCCCTGCGATCTACATCGTATTAAGATATAAGTTACCTTGACGTTTTACATCGAGTAACAATTATTCTTTGAATCGAAATGTATATATCAAATTTAACCTTACCTATGACCTTGATGGTGATGGGCACCTTGTCCTCGCCCATTTCATTCACCAATTCCATCTCGTACTCGCCGCCATCCGGGCGCTTGACGGCCTTGAGTTTGACCTTGCAGAACTCCGGGGTTTGGTCCATGACCACCGGCACCTTCTGTCCGTTCTTGCGCCATGTGGCCTTAGGCAAGGGCGCGCCTAAAAGTTAAGTTAGATAGATTAGCCTTAGGCTAAGGTCTTTTGAGAATATCATATCAATAAATTGACCTAGGCAAATGCGCGCCTGCAAACATTCAAATAAAGCTTAACCTAAGGCAAATGCGCGCCTGACAAGAAATGAATAACGTTTAACGCAAGGCAAGGGCGCGACTGGAAGATATTTAAGATAGGTTAACCTCAATTATAGAACTACATGTAGATCAGAATCAGAAGACAACCTTCGGAAAGCATTTGGTACGAAAATGTACAAATCTGCTTGGATACTATTCTAAATGCATTTTATCAGCGAAAAAAAACCGTAAAGTAATGATTTACTCAAAGATATAATGTTTTTTTATTTGTCACACAAGAGAAACGTGTTACGAGAAATGGTATCGACAATAATATGTTACAGTTGCCTTTATTATAACTACACCAAGGGTTGTGATATACTAAATACAAATACGAATAATACATGTATATAACTTGGATTTCTTTTGATGAGAGGTAATGCTTTTGATATAAAAAGTTTAATATTATAAGGGAAACATTAAGATTTATGTTAGATAATCTAAAGAAAGGGTTATTTTTTTCGGAGATGATATGGTTTCATACAATAAAGTAGGCTACGGCTCATTCTTAATCACAGTAAATGAATTATTGAAACATGGATTTTTAAAATACATGAATTAAACTTTAATGTAAGCGACTGCATGTGAAATTTCATTAGGGAAAGATAAATGATAAGTGAATGTAGATTATTTTCTATCACTGGCGATGATTATATCATACATAACATGTGAAAACATAAAGTGGGCAACTGATAATTTTGTTACAATTAGAAGTACATGTTGTTTCAATGGCACTTTGTTAGTCACACATAGTTACAGAAATATACAATGATAAATATTTAAAACTAATTACTTACGACCTCCTGTGAAATATTTAAATCACAAAATGGATGAGCTAAGATAGTTTGAAAAACTTGTTAACTTTTAGACGAATTTGAAAGTCATAAAGTTAACATATGCAATAAAACATAGGCATCAGAGATGCAAAGCCCCCAGCCCATGCAAAACATTCTTATTACGAATAATTGTCGATTAAAAGAAGCAGGTCAAAAGAAATATCTTTCTCACAACATCTTTCTCTCAACGCCTTTCTCACACCGTTTTTCTCACTATGTCTTTCTCACATCGTCTTTCTCACAACGGCTTATTCACAACGTCTTTCTCACATCTTTCTCCTTACATTGCCCTTACATCTGCAATGTATATTCTTTCACTGTGTAAAGTTTCAGAACCCTAGGACAAAGGCTTCATACCGAAATGCCGCGGACAAACTACTGCACCTCAAATGTTTAAAAGGTTAAGTTTTCATCTCAAATGAAAACTTAATTTAGCTGATCCGCAGACATTGACCGAGTTCCGTTTAATCAATGTGTGAATCAAAATTATTACGATACATCATTTATGTGAAGCAGAAACTAATATGTTTGAAACAGTACACATAGTTTCAAAGTTAACATTTATTACCCAATGGCACAAAAACTCGTACGTTTCCACGCGTCACCGGATAATAATCAGACATGTCGCCAGCTACAGTTTGAAATTAATACTAAAATCTTAAAATGGGCTACAATTTGAAATCGAGGCTGCAGTATGAGATCGAGGCTTCTGTTTGAAATCGAAGCTATTCTGTTTTATAAAGAGGCTACATAATCAAATTGAGGCTACAGTTTGAAATCGAGGCTACAAAATGATAGCGATTTAACAGTTTCAAATAATGACCTCACTTTTAAAAAGAGGCTACGATATTTTTTGTTTGTATAATACATTTAATTAAAAAACATTGATAAGATTAAAATAATTGTTCATTTTAAAGACACGAACAACGAACGTCTTTTATAACACACTTACCAGTGTATGGAATCTCGATCTCAATATCTTTGCCCGCTTTCACCGTGATTTCACGAGGCACCTTATCCAGGTCGATCTTCGGTGGTTTTCGTGCTGCAACATTCCAAAAACACCATCATAAATATATTTTTCTCAATGTTTCATCAGTAAGCATACAACAGAGATAAGCTTTTGATACTTTTATAAATTAATAGATATTACAAGACTGTCCAAGGACAGTGTGCCACACCTTGCACAACTTTAGTCAACCCTTAAAACTATGAAATGATCAACCATGTTTATTCGGTACAACTTTATAGCACATTTAACCGATTTTGTTAAAAGACGAGTAAAAATATCAACACCCCTCCAAGTGCACACCTCTTTTATGTTTTTTATATATGAAACATGAAAAATCGAGTTTTATCGTAATTCTCGGTGTATAGCCCGCGGGGTAAGGCATACAAAATACTCATGTGTGGTAAATACAACGGTGCGGGTTACTCCGATTTCTAAAAAAAATAAACCACTTGCTCTTGGATTTTAATGTTAAATAATAGAATTTTTGTTTTGATTCATCGACCCAATAACGCTAGTAGTATTTATTTTGGGCTGCTGTAATGTCTTTGTGGATTGCTTAAAAAAGAATAAGAACCGGCAACATATATAAGGCATTGGCATAGGGTTATTATGCAAAATACATGATATTCAGAAAAAGTCAAACTAGTTATCAACAGGATTTTAAAACACAATTCAAGACTTTTATGGGATGCAGGTTAAACACCGATGCCGGTTTTACGTCGGTAATCACGATAATATGTACAATCATTGAGATAACCATTTTATTGAAAGGCATGTATATTCAAAATTGGATATATACATTTTATTTGATCAATATAATGGTGTCTAAATTATTATTCAATCAAGTCTTTAATAGCCAAATCGCTATTATCGCTATTATTTTGGAATATGACGTAACAGTCCGCTATACAGCACACTATCGAATGCATCTGTGTCAATCTAATAAAGAATGAAATTCATGCAGGGTTATAAATTTAACTAAATGAATAAAATGGTGTGTAAATTTGAACATCATAATCGCATGTTCATCCTTAAAGCCTTTAAATGGGAAAATAAAAGTAAGCATTACTTTGCTTATATAAGCAATATAAGCACATATTAGCAGTTTTTAAAACCCCAAGGACCCCAAAAATAACACATCCAAATTTCATTTAAATCGGTCAACAACTGTGGGAGGAGTAGCGTTTTGAAAAAAAGTTAACGAACTAAACAAATAAATAAACAAATATATATATAACTAAATCAATAACGCCAAAGCGGTGGTACAATCCCCGTCTTGCGAAGCAAGCCGTGGCTAAAAAGACATACCCTCCTTTCCAACAACAATATCAATAAGAAAGTTCCAAAAATGACTTTGCTGATTTAAAAGCTATTGACTATTGAAACAACTGGCTTTTCTCGTTTCTATGGTGAATAATTCTAATAACAATCTTTCTTTTTTAGCAATACAAACTAAACCCTGGCTCAACCTATGTACCTTTCTCTACTAAATTGTCTATGTTCTATCTTACTGCAAAGGCCACTAATCATCTTCTATCTTAAAAAAATCTCAATTCTACCTTCTTCAACCTGGAGTTTTCCAACGGTCTCTCGGTCGCCGATGACACATTTGTACTCGGCCGCGTCTTCCAGTTTCAGGTCTTTGATCTCCAGGCTCTGAGTGCCGTCTTTGTTCGACACGATGTTCAGTCTGGTAATGATAGTTTTAGTGTTTAGTATTAGTTCTACTTCATGATTATAAGTCTAGCGAGACAAATTCTATTTTGATCAGAGTTATATTTTTCACATCATATTACTTCTAAGGAATAGCGCTATTGATGGAATTGTTAAAAATTGAGACTGAGAATTTACATTTCCAACCATTAAATATTATTTTTCTTTCGAGCAGTATTTGTCGAGTTCACGTTCATGTTAGATATTTCAATGTGATGTTGCCCATTTCTTCTTTTTTTTCAAAATGCGGTTGGGCACATTAACTCCCACTTATGAAAACTTCCACATTGTGGTACTTTAAATAGTTTGAAATATTGGGCTTTAAAATTATAAATGATTGGCAAATCCAGGAATGCTTGTACAATTGTCTTTATTCGATGCAACTGGATACATCCCTACCTCGGATCGGCTCCTGGTTTGAGCTCGACACCGTTCTTGAGCCACTTTACTGGATATCCTTTGGGGTTCTTCACTTTGCATTGCAGTTTGGCCGTTTCGAATTCCTTGTGTTTTAGGCCTTGGAGTTGTTCCTTGATGATCACGTCAGCTGTAGGGTCCATAAGAACAATAATATAACATGGCTGTACCCAAAAATGAAGAGTATGTTATTTAAAAAAAATCTCTTACCACCGAACATATTTTTCTGCTATAATATAAAAGGATCTGAAAAAATCTCAAGAGTATGTCCTCAAGAGCTTGTGATTCATGTTCGGGAAGAATCTCAAGCCTTGTTATCTCAAGAATCTATATAATTTAAATAAAAAGTAAGTAGACTATGATATCTGTTTCATATAAAGCTACCAAATCCACAGGCCAATCGATTTGGTTTGGTCTTGGGGGAGGAGATGGATGATCGGTTAAATTAAAATCCACTCACGGGGCACAGATAGCTTATCGCTCATCTCATTCCCCTTTTCATTTATTTTATTTTAGAGTAGAATGTAATGGTCATTAAGAACACATGATGTAACTGTGGCGTCTTGTACTCCGTGTCATGTGAAAGGATGAGTGAGTTTGAATGAATGTGAAGTGACTTTTCACTGTCTGTTTTTCGCGTCTTTTATTGAGTTAAAATCCAAAAAAAAAACACATATTTTACTCACGCGCCACATATAGCTTGCCACTGGTCTCCTTGCCCTGCACTTTGCACGTGAACAACCCTTCGTCCTTGTTGGTCACATTCTTGATCTCCAGGCGCCGCTTCTTGCCTTCCACGACAAGGCGGTATTTGGGGTCCGCTGAGCTGATTGGCTGCGAAAATAGGGAAATTGAGAAAATAAAATTAAAATTTGAAATGGTAAGGGTCTATTTTCTGCTGAAAGCTTGTGTAGTTGTGTTTTCAAGTTACATGTATGCTACGGGTGGCTGCTTGCCTTCGACGACCAAGTTGTATTCGGGGTCGGCTGAGCTGATGGGCTGAAAGGGCGAATCGAGAAAATATTAGTGGCCGTATAAAAAATGATAAGGGTGAACTCAGATTGCAAGGTTATGAAGTTGTGACTACGGGTTATTTTTTTACCAGTTTGTATTTGGGGTCCGCTGAGCTGATTGGCTGAAATAGCGAAATGTGAAAATATCAATATCTGTTAACAATTCGAAGCAATAATTTAGGGTCAATTTCACAGCCTTATTCTAGACCATGTTCCCGTTTGTTAAAACATTGAAACCTCGTCTAGACTTAAGCTCTGTACAGAATGAACTTTTCGCCGTTAAATTTTCGCGCCTAAATATTTACAATTTCAAAATTCAATATGTAAACGATTGTTTTGGACTGTTTGTTTATTAATAAATGAAACATTAATGTGTTGCTTATCATGTGTGAAAGTTTGGTTGCATTATTTCTAATGGTTGCTTTGATATTGAACTTTAAGTAAAAATCGCGGCGATTTTCACAAATTATGCAATATCTTTGCAACTATTACTTGTAACGCAACCAAACTTTCACACATGATTAACAACATAACATTAGGTCATATAAAAATAAACAAGCAATATAAAACAATCATTTACATATAATATTTTCAAGTTTTTAATATTTTAGCGCGAAAATTTAACGGCGAAAATTTCATTCTGTACAGAGCTTTAGGCTGTAAGATTGGGCCTAATGGTCATTTTTTGTTGAAAGGTTGTGTAGTTGTGTTTTCAAGTTGAGCTTCGGGCAGTGGCTTTAAAATTATTCTATACATGTCCATGTATAATATTGTATGAGAATTACATTTTTAGAAGCTCTCTGTAAAAACTTTTTTTAACGGTGCACTCTGCAATGTTTTAATGACACTTCATGTTATGAGGCCAAAATTTATGGTTTCAAGTAATCAGCTGGATATTGATGTTCGCCACCGTATCAGGTCACGGTTACATAAAAGTAGCAATATTTGTCGCCACTTGCAATTTTAAGAGTTTTTCTGTGTTTATGAAATTGCAAGGAGCAACATGTTTATCGCTCCCTGCGATTTTAAACATAAAGAAACAGTGGAAAGCGCCAAGAATCGCTACTTTTGCGTTACCGCTACCTAATGTTCTTACATCTTATTGAGAGCATATGTTTAATGCATAAAAAATTCGATTTTATTGTTATTATAAATTTTACCTTGTTTTCCCTGAACCACTCGACCCTCGCGTCTTCATCGTTGACCTCGCACTCCAAGGGGCCAGTTTCCTTCTCGTAGCAGTCCGCGTCCTGCACTTCCTTGACGAACTCAAATTCGGGCTCTGAAAATAAGAAATAATTTATGAAATGAAATCGGTATTACATCAGGATTTAAATAAGTATATAATCAATAACAGGGACAACTTGTGGTTAATGGTGCGTTCAGCGGGACTTTGCGTCTGCGTCTGCGGAATTTAAATTGGTATAAAACATAGATAACCCAGCGGTATTAATTCCGCAGGGATTACTATGTTTTTATACCAATTTAAATTCCGCAGACGCAGACGCAAAGTCCCGCTGAACGCACCATAACTTCTTTCAAGAACTCAAACTTAGGCTCTGAAAGAAATAATTTCAAACATGAGTAAGAATCAAAGTCATATTTTTGAAAATTATACAGTGTATGGACTCATTACTCAGATGGACACCATACAATTGTGTGGGTACTGGAATTCAGTAATTAAAACGGGTCACATCTATCTATCTATACCTCTGACAGTAAAATAAATATACATAAATTCACCAGAAGATTTATTCATTGTGGATGCCAACATGGAATGTTGCCCTATGGGTGGGGTGGGGGATATTGTCTTATAGTGTTATGTTCACAGCCAAAGTTCAACTCATTCCATTTCGTATAACTGATAAAAAAAACATAATCTTTATGAACCTTTCCTAAATAGAAACGTACTGATATAATAGCATTTATACTGCAAACAAGTGTTGCTAAATGTCTCAAAAAAGGTAGATCTCTATATCGAAAGTCGATCCAAAACCAAAATAGCAAATCTATTGGAAGTAAACAAATGTTTCAATATCATAAAGCCGAAAATATAATGTGCACTGAAATACGAGAATATAAACAAAATAACGCTATTCTTGTAACAAAAAATGCTTATGTGACAAAGTTCCTTATTATTTTACCCTGGGGCTGTTTTCAAAGTCTCCTGACCTAGCCTTCTGACCTTTATTCAATTTGAATCCATGCCTTTGTATAAACAACAAATCTTTGCCCCAATGAACGTGACTTAATAAATTGTTTAGTGGTATAAACAGTTACAAGGCACACTCGTTTCTGTATGGATACAGACCACATTTTGTTGACATTATGAATTTCCAAATATTGGTTTGGATCTAATGAGGAAGACAAGAGAATGTGTACGGAAGGGTTTTAGGGTAAGTTTTCAGTAAAAAATGGTGTTAGGTGTGCGCGTGTGTTTAAGCGAATGAAAGACCCTGTCCACATGTAACGGGATATGAATGACTTCTGTTAACGTCGAAAAATATTTTTCAATAGTAATTTTTGAGTTTTTCTAAATAAAAATTGGGATCATACACTGGTATGACGCAAAACTCAATCAAAAATAAACTTTAAAAAGTACGTCACGTCCATAGTTTATGAAACGTGGTTACGTAATAGCCTTTAATACCCAAAAGGCTACCAATGCATAGAAAAAATAGATCAAATATATATCATCAAATATTTAGAATCCCAGTGCATTTCTTCAATTAACGTAGGTGTCTACATCAAACAAAAACTGAATAATGTAATGCTTTCGATTAATGAGTTTATTCGGCGTAAGTGCACTTAACGAAATAATTCGATTTATGTGGACAGTCCTTCAGAATGAACTCGAAACCTTATAAAGAAAACAATACATTAATCCTAAGAGCTACTATATTACAACTATCAAGTGTCCATAAAATAATCAAGAGAAATTGCTTTCTCAAATTAAAACCATTGATTACGGGTTGATAACGGGTTTTTCATTGTTATTTTTAGTAATTTGTACTGAAGTCATAGAGGACAACCTGGCGAGCTGATTAAAAAATAACAATAATTTACAAAGGCATATTATCAAGACAATTATTAAATTAACAAATTGCATTAGAGGAGTTCATCTTAAAGTTATTTGTTGATAGTTAAAACAGTTCGTTTCATCGAAGAGGCGCACACATTTGTGTGAACAAAATGCACATATAATAATTCATTTTGTTAATACATAGTACATGTATATTGCAATATTTTCGCAGAGTGCTCTTTAAGTCGATTCCAAATAAATAAATTGACCAGGATCTATCAAATATATGATCACACATTTTTGTTTCTTATTGCGGTAATCATACATCAGTATGAAAAAAAATCAAGCTAAATTGAATAAAATTAAGCATCAAAGACCCGTGCATCAAAACGATCAGAAATATTATCGAAATTTGATGTTCAGTTGAACAGGAGAATGTTATTGGATTTATAAGAGAGAAAAAAATAGACACAAAGTTGCTTTGTAAAAATAAAATAAAATTTCAAAGTAGCCCTTTTAGTAGTGAGATCGGTATTTTATAACAACATGGATATACATTTGCATATTATCCAATATCGAACAAACCATTTGAAGGATTTTCATACGGAATGGATAACAAATTAACCGAACAGTGTCAGTGTAGGAGTCGTAGGTAATCAAATGCTTTTGAACGGATTATTCCTAGCGGATTTTAAATACAAACAGTATTGGGTAAAAAATAGTTGAATGGTAATCAATTATGTATTTTAATCATACATAACAAATATTAGATAACCACATGAGCAAGATAATATCAAATTCAACATTTTCCCCTTAAAATGAAATGAAAAAAGTTGGTTTTTAAATAATTTAAAAAAAAATTGGCTTAAATACTAAAATTAAATAAACAGTTGACCGAATTCGTAACTATGGCGACAAACCATAAAGAGCGTCTCACAATAATAAGATCGGCGAAATATGAGGATAAAAATATACCGACTCTCTCCGTCCAGAACTTGCACCTCCATGCAAAGGTAAGATTTTTTTAGATTCTTTAATTCAATAGTGTGCCGAATTTTTATATCACACTTTGTTTTCATTGTTTTCAAAAATCCTTTTTTTGTAATCTCAGGACTTTATTTCATATTTATATTTTTTATAATGTGACAACCGGAATCCTAAGTATGCCCTTTGGCAAGATTAATCAAAACGTACTGAAGCAAGAATTGATATTTCACCAGCCGTCATCATGTCCTGAATAGTAACATGATTTATTTCCCTATGCTAAAGAACGCGATCACTAATACATCTGTTTGGAGCTATCAAATTGAAATTGGAAAGGCAAACAAAATTAAGGAAGAGCTTAAATGCATTTAAATGATTAACCTCAACAAAGTTAGAAAGAAATATGTATAAAAAAAGAGAGAGAGAGAGAGAGAGAGAGAGAGAGAATGAGAGAGAGAGAGAGAGAGAGAGAGAGAGAGAGC